>JABUQX010094472.1:0-19707 GCA_015478945.1 Trachelipus rathkii | reverse complement strand
ATATTATATGCGCAGTCGATTCGTCAGACGGCTTCAAATTTACGAAAAGCTTCGCGCCTTAAGTGAACTGATATTTAGTGTTATATTTATTACAGGCAATTCTAAACGATCTTAAACATATGTCTGAAACATGCATGGCCAATAGGAAATGAGAAATTCAATCGTGTTTAGACGCACAAAGGGCCTGCGAGCCCGATGGGGGACAGAGGGGGATGACGGTTTCCCGTACATCAGTCGTTCCTCGTACTCGTCCAGCCGTGCACAGGCCGATATACACCCGATTCTTGCCATCTCAATTATGGTGTCACTGCGGTCTACCGCGTGCCTAGTTGTTCGTCTAACCAGAAGAAAAATAGGGGCAACTAGGCCAATTTATTGGAGCAAATCAATCATTATACTTTTTCTCTCTTTTTATGTTTTTTATCAAACCAAGAGAAAACAACATCACCGTCCACGGGCAGAGCCCTAATCACCATAGCGGAGGAGGTGTACTATCATCAACGTCGGAGCAGGACGCAAGCCAAGCCCAAAGGAGAGAATAGCTCACATTCTCCATCCCGACCAGTTGCGAACCTGGGACCACTCGCTTTGGTCCTAATGCTTCGTGTGAGTTTAGAAGGTGGCCTCTATAGAACAACCTCATTATTATATAGCGATGCGCTTGAAGCGCTTTGGGGTTGAAAGACCCTCCAGTCACATTAATAGACTGAGAGCTATCGGCAGCGGACTGGTTTTCTTTACCTATAAACATTATATTTAAAAATATAAATGAGTCACCTAACCGAGAGAGATATGAGAAAATGAGTTCTTCAACATATATACTTAGTCAAGTTATCATTAGAGTAACTGAATCTCGTATAAATATTCCTCGTATTTATCTAATATCTATACCTGATGAAAAATATAAAGAATACTATATATAACTAATCTAAATAGACACAACCAACTTCCTGAACATTAAATAGAATCACAGAAAGATATATATACGAAGATATACATAGATAGTTACATTATGCTATATATATTAAGAAATATACTCTATACATTTTCAGAAATATTATCCGTTACATTAACGGTTAATATATATTTTATTACTATAATATCATCATACATATATATACATCCGATCATATACATACATATATCACTAGCCTGGTGACAATCATATATATAATCACTTCAGCTATTCAACATATATCCTTCTAAGAGTGGGTATTAACTAGCTGACTATGTGGTAATAGTGATTATAGTGCTGTATATATACTTTAATAATAATAAAATTCAATTATATTAGTATATATATAGTATAGGGCTCACACTACTAAAAGGTGAAAATAGGGATTCACTAAATATCTACAATGAGTGTTTGACGAGAGATGTATAGGTCATATATCGAGTATAAGTATTTGAATTGTATATATATATATATTTACCATAAATACATATACAACTAAAGGTTATTAATATATATATACCACTCGACTACACTTAAAAACACTACTCTATATATAATATATATACAAGATGTGGGTTTAAATGTCCCAACATAGGTTTGGTCACATTCGTTCCTCTTTAGAAAATTACTAGTAGGGTATCATATCCAGTATCCACGGATGGGATCATTAAATTGCCTACAATATAATCTGTTTCATGGCATGTAATTTATATTTATCACGACTGTCCTGTGGAAAATATATTACTATATATAAATAAAATCACTAAGTGTAGAGACCTTCGAGAGTGAGTATTACGTAACGAACTCTATATAAACTCAACACTCAATAACAGTGCTCTTATCTTTATCCCTATTTAACTCATACTGACTCACTATTTTAACCATAAGTTTTGAAATAATATCACATGTACAGGATGATATATTTGGAAAGTTATAAATGATAAACTTAGCCAAAATATTATCTAAATATATACATTTTGAGCTCAGGTTATTAATAACTCTATATAATATATAAAATATAACTAATCTATATACTATACTAATACTATCACTTATTAACTATCACTATCAACTATTAAGAGGACTATGCCGCTATTATGGTTTTAAAGTATTAATAATTTTTTCGCTGTTGCACAATATTTTTCAACATCAAAATATATTGTTAAGTTATTACTACTTATTCATAGCCTTTTTCTATGTCATAGATTTGTTCATGGTCACCTATAATTTTCATTGCAGAGTATAATATAAGCAGAAGCTGAAAAGACGAGAATCCAGAAATGACGCCAGCTGATGAAAAATCAAAAATCCCTACACAAAAAGAAGGAAATCTTATACAGATCCACAGGTACAACTGTATTATTATATATTACATAAGCTACTCCAACACGCCGCTCCTATTCACAATTCCACGTGGTTCATTACTCCTATATTAAAACGCAATGTTTGTTATATAAACTCACTATATATTAAACTATTATTACCCTTATTCCTCACGACGCTATATTTAAGAAATTTATGCATTAACATTCTATCACTGCTGTGATATTCTGATTATCATATCGACCAACAACCTCACACTTATTAACTCATTCGTGAGTATGCCACCCGATTAAACGATACTATCACCCGACAACCACCTTACAATATTCTACCACTATACACGACTGGGGACACTAGATAAATGTGTATCTAGACTCCTAGGGCTCGGTTTCCAGGCCCTCTCTATACCTAACATCTCAGGCTTACCCCAAAGTGGAAGAGAATTTGTGGCGAAAACACACTCTAATGCTCAACGTCTTCTGTAATCCCGGTGTTCATGAAATAATGACTCGAACGAATACGCAAATGCTAGACCATGTATATTGCCACAAACAAAGGAGAACACATAGACTAAGAGATACGACTCATAATGAAGCAGAAATGATGGAGAAATTCCTTAGTGTACAATTCCCAATCATTTGTTGCTGTCCATACGCACAAGCTCATTAACAAGGAACACGCCTATCACTCTAGCCGAGTACTAAGCCCTTCACACATCCCAGCAGTGAAAGACAGAGGCCTTGGCTTCATCACGACTCACACAAAAAACGTTGGAAAACATTTTCTTGTCATGTCACGTAAATTAATATTTTGGCAATTTATTTTTTATTTTACGTAAATTTTTTCTGTTATCATTTTTATATTTTTGTATTTTAATGTAATTCCAAAATAAGGAATCGGGCTACACCCGACTATCCACACTCCAACACTGTCTCACTACACCACACTCAAAATGCAGCAATAAACCGGCCGCAACTAAGGGCTTCTCTTTAAACTTATGGCAATGAGGACTGGTCCTCCTCTTGTCCGCTTCTAGATAAAGAATTACGGGAACCCTCCCCTTTACATAGTGCTAAACTCTGAATCCTACACTTACATCCCACTGTCCACTATGTACTGGTGGCAATATGTTACATATCACAGCCTGTACTCTTGAGTTTACTCTAACTAATTTCACTTCTTGATACTTTATTACCGTACTCTGTTCTACTAGTCCCCTGTAGTCCGCAAGTAACCGATTTGACAAACAGGAGCGTACCTTAAATCTCACGACCCAAATATTCCGTGGTATTCAGTCACGGTGGCGGGTAGTGTACCGCACACGTTAAAGAATTACCGTAATTATTTATCATATTCCCGGCTGCAGCCTCTAACTAAATTATGACTAGCCTCCTTTCCTATATCAAACAGGACCCGCGTACACGAATCAAAAGAAATGATTTCAGTCACAAAATTTTGTGCTGTCTCCTCCAAAGATAACCGCCGACTTTACAAAAATGACAATCTACTTTTGAAATACTGTAAACTTGAAGCGATAAACCCTACATTGTTTTCAGCCAGCATTTCTGACCATTCAAAATGTAATGTTTTCCGTCTTCGCTAAGTGTGGCTGTGGTTTTATCGCTCAGCCAACGACTGCCGATTGTAATAAAATCCTTTCTCTTTCTTCTCTTCATCGGTCAGATTCTGGCGTCCTTTCCTCGTACTAACTTCCCTGCCGTTCTCCCCGCCTCTTTCCTCCATCCCCCCAACGGTCGAATGTATCGATTAGTGGAGGAGGGGATCGGGAAGGGACACAACACTTTTCCTTCTCGTCTTTCTTCTCTCGTCTTTTCTTCGGTACGTACTCTCTCAACTATATGTAGTTCTCGTTTTTACTCCTGTTCGCATTCTCTCACGTGTCTTCTCATCATACAGCCAACTCTCTCTTCATCTTTATCAATATTATTACACGCAAAATTTAAAAGCCAATACTACTAGTAATAATCAATGTTTTGTGGCAGTTTGTTAATGTTTTATATTTGAAAGTATTTAGAAATTTTATTCTATTTTTGTTCCATTTGTTAATGATTTTTATTTTTGATATATTGTATTTCATTTGAAATATGTGAAGATTCAAGTATGTGATTGAGTAGTATTGAAAATTCGCTACACAGATTTTTTCTTTTTTTTAATTTTTTTTTTTGGATTTTTTTTTATTTTTATATCAATCATAAATTGTGAATTGTTATGTTTTTATTTTCCGAGCGAGTGGTTGACCTTGATGTCTGTCCCATGACACATACTGAAAATAACCAGACGGAAATTTAATAATAGCTAAGGTTTAATGGCATGTATTTATTTAATTTATAAATTTTTTTTGTTTTTGGTTTCGTGCTGACTAATTCTAAAATTGAATTGTTATTTGGTATTTAATCTTCAGTAGAATTCAAAGAGATTTGGAAAACTTCAAATCTTCTGTCCATCTCTTCAATAAATCGGCCTCTTTCTTGACTATCCTTTCTTTCCTCTTCCTCTGTGCTCTTCTCTTTTCCTTTCCATTTACGCAGGTCTCTCTCTCTCCACTCTTCGGTTTCGTACTCGTCATGCTCAGTTCTCACCTCTCCCCCTCTACATCGTCTTCGTCCTCTGGTCCGCGCACGTGCCCATACTGTATTTCGCCTCCTCGCGGCTCTGGTTTCCGACCTGAGTTTCCCGCATTTCCTGACGAAACCGAGAAAAAACGACGGGTCGAGCAAATACGACGATATATATATGCGGCCGGCCTGGTTTTTCACTAGTCAAGTTTCCAGTTCACAGGTCTCCAGCCTCTCCGGCAGGTTCAGCTCCTCGCGCATGCCGTTCCGATATACATCCGCCTTCAGTCGATTGAAAGATTGAAGACTTAGCAGAACATTCGATTTTTTTTTGCGCCAAGGTTGCAAGGGCAAGGCAAACAATAATTCTGTAAAGTTGTTCTGTCTTCTCCTTGGCATTTTGCTTTTTGGCTAGAATGAAAAATTTCTTTTTTTTTTTTATAAGAATAATTTAAATAAATAGTATTTTAGATAATATATATAAAATAAATTTTATAAATCAATTTTTTTATTTTTTAAAACTAATTCATCCTTTAAATAATATAAGATGTCCCTTTTCGCAATCCTTTCCTGTATATATATCTATATTATGGAGACTATTGCCATTTATATATAAACAGTATATATATTACTTAAGGATAAGCTAGTGATATGAAATAATATTTATATACTTTATTTATTATTTTATATATCTTAGGTTCTATTATTTTTATTATAGTAGTTATTATATTATTATTATATTATTGCGTCGAACAAAATTTATATTTTTTGTTGAAATATGTCAAATTTAGACAACGTTTGTGTTAAGTGTTCAATTGGTTAATAACATTGTCGACAAAAAATCTATTTTACCTTGGGGCAAAGTATTTATATTAAACTTTCATACATCTTCCCCCATTTAATTTCTTGGGAAAAATTGTAAATCTTGTCAACGATTAAGTATATTGTCGACATGACTATATAGATTAATCTAAAAGTTTAACATATAGTAAATAATATATATATATATATTATCTATATATATATATATATATATACTTATATATATTATATATTATATAGGTATATATTACTATATATATCTATAATATATATATATATATATATATAATGTATATACAACACAACAATAAAAATAAGTTCCTGTCCAGATTCACAGTATGCTACCGCTTACGTAAAATATAGGCCTCGTGTACATAAATATGTGGCAAAACATGTGCACAAGTTATCCGTGTAAAACTAAAAAATTTTAATCAGCTTATTACTATTATTATATATTTGTAATTTGAAATGCTGAACGTTGTAAATCAGAACAATAAAGATAGTTTATTATTAATTGATGTGTTCCACAGAACAAGCGAATTTTAAATCGTTGGTGAGTCTTGAGGCGAGGCGTGCAAACAACACCTCCTTAAATAGGGCTCTGTCCGTGAGTGAGGTGAGAGTGTAAAAAAAAAAAAAAACAAAAAAAAAAAAAAAAAAAAAAAAAATTAAAAATTAAAATAGTAAATTCTAACTTTACAAAAATAAGACATTCGAATTAGGAAGTAATATCTTTTTTTTGGGGGGGGAGGAGCTCACAAGGCAAAATTAATTTAAAGGCCGACAATGCTTCGATAAATTAAATTTGGAAAGTGTGTAAGTCAAAGAATGGTTGGTTGAGAAAATAATAAAAGAAGAGTGGTTCAGACTTTACAAGTGGAGTACATTTAAGATTGAGCATTAGCAGTCAAGTCTGAGTCAAAGAGTTGTATAAAGAAAATCATAACAAAATAAATTAATTAGAAGGGGGGGGAGGGGGGGAGTAAGAGACCGGGAGATTCAGAGGATCAGAAGATAATGCATGGAATAAAGAGAGCAACACATTATCGACTCATCTTAATTTACAAAGCTTTTCAAAACAATAAGTTGGCAAGAGAGGTAGGAACAGGAAAAGATCTAGACTCTTCATCGAAGCTTACGAAGAAAAAAGAGAGAATCTCAATAAAGGGAAGATTGTTGTTGTTTATATTTTATTGAATAAATCATCATTTGTCTTATGATTTTTAAATCATCACCAAAACTCATATAGAGGCCTCTATACCAAGAACCAATAATACATCAAAGAACTTTAAAAAGGGCCCCTGTATATTGGTAATCACGTAAGTAAAACACCCAGCTCCTTCTGAACCCATCAGCATTTCACCAGAGGCTGCTTCTTACGATGCCAAGCAGCGAAGAATTAGGTACTTACACTCTTACTAACTCTTTCATCCTCAACAAGAAAAGTTTGTCTCCAAAAGAAAAGAACCAAAATGAAGAAAAAGAAGAAACAACAATAATACTAAAAAAAATCCAAATCAGAAAACTCCAAGAAGATGACTAAAACAAACCTCAAACAAACATTATCGATACGGACTTCTTTTATCATTCTCAATTAATTTTGGAGTATGGTCTGAAACTCGTTTTGAGTTCCACTACGAACCTTCAGGCTCCTTTTCGAATTCTGAATGATTTTACAAATGAGGAATTTACAAAATACTCCAGGTGAGTGACGCTCATGTGGTGGCTGTAGAACATTAAACCCTATACCAAACCATGATCGCAACGAGTTCCTTTTTAAAGATCTCCATAAGTTTGTCTCATCCAAGTATAAAAGCTTCTCTTCGAAATGAAGACCCGCATTTTTGGCATTTATTCACGCATGGACGTAATCTTATCACTAATGTCAAAATTCCACGATTCATCGTCAAGGGACATTCTCCAAACAGCTTGTGTGCGATAGATTTAATATTTTGTATAAAATTTGTATTTTATTGCATTCAAATGTTTGTATATTTGCTTATATCTAACGGATATAATCATATATGCTTATATTTGAATGTACCTTTCATTTTATAGCATAAATGTTTGAATTTTGTAAATATACAAATTGTGTTATTTATGTAATCTCTATACATGAAATTGTTTATGAAAATGTGTTTAGTCTAACGCGTTCATAATACAGATATGCTTAAATATTTGGATGTCTTAGTCATTATTAATATCTCTTTATTTATTTAATTTTATTTCATTATAAATTTTTGTAGTTATAATTATTGGTGTGGATCTTCGAATGCATCCAAATATGTACACATTTTGAATTAATAATTATTTTCTATTTTATAATTATGTTATTTATCTATTAACTTTACATACCACCGTGTTTTAGCATGATGGAAAGTAATATAGCACCTATATTATATGGAGCTATGTAAAAGTTATAAAATAAAATTATATATTATGTACGCTACTTGATGTCAAGAAATTTGCTTAAGCCAAAAATTTTTGACATATAGTGCGCCAACTCAAAATTGTTATAGAAAGCTTCCCTCATCCTCATTCCACTGCGACATATTCTCTTCCATCGCTCTCTTCTCTTCCCCTCACTCGACCTCACTACTCACGCTGTGCTTCGCTCCTAAGAGAAAAGAAATCCGAATTACGAACACACCCAATTTTCAATAAGAGGTGAGTTAGAAAAACTTCAGAAAAGTCCCAACGCAAATCGGACTCAATCTGAACTTACAAAGGCTTTTCAAAAGGAATAAGTTGACAAGTAGTAAGCACAGGAAAAGTTGAGGCTGCTCAATCCAAAGCTTACTCGGAAGAATAAAAAGAAGAGAATCACAATAAGGTATAATATTTAGTAATTTATTATTTGTAGATATAGATTATTATACCTGGCATTTAGTCTTTTTATGATTTTCTACAAATCCTTCACACGCAACACATATTTATTATACGGCCTACACAGAAGGAATCATATTCAACCCACTTTTAAAAGTTGGGGGAGCATAGTTAAGTAGTTAATTTATTTGAATATAATATATTATAATTGATATGGCGGCAATATATTATATATATTATATATATATTTATTATATATATTTTATAATTTCTAATATAATACCACGTCACTATATTATATATATATGATATATATAATATATATATATATTATATATATACTAATATATATATATTTTATGATATCAGTGGCGTAGCTAGAGTTTTTACATGGGTAGAAGATATTATATATATATATACTATATATTATATATATACCTATTAATATTTATATCAGTAAATGAGAGATATATTATATATACTATATATATATATATATTTTTTATTTAAAGATAAAATTTTAGTAGAAAAAGAAATTATAATAATAACAAAAGAATTGAAAATGTAATAATGAATAAATAATAATAATCAATAAATAATAATAAGTATATAGATTAATAATAATGAATAATAATAAAGTAATTAAAATAAGTATATAATAATAAATAAGCAAGAATAAAGATTTTAAATAATTATTCTACTAATATTAATTATTTCATTTTACCTTTTTTATAAGTAATAATAATAATATATAATAATAAATAAAAATAATTAATGATATAATAATAATAATAATAAGAATAAGAATAAGAATAGAATAAGAATAATAAAATATAATTAATAAATAATAATAATAATTAATAATAATATAATAAATGATATATAATTATAATAATAATAATAATAGTTTAACAATTATTTAAGAGGAGAATAAGAATAATAATGAAAGAACAAGAATAGAATAAGAATAAGAATAAGAGAACAAGAATAAGAATAAGAATAAGAATAGAAAATAAGAATTAAATAGAATAGAAAAATTATTATACAATAATGACTGAGAAAATAAAAGAATAATTTTTGTAATTAAATAAATATAAATAATAATAATAATTAATAATAATAATAATAATAATAATAATAATAAGATAAGAATAGTAAGAATAAGAATAAGAAGAATAAGAATAGAATAAAGAACAAGAATGAGAATGAGAATAAGAATAGAATAAGAATAAAATAATAATATGAATAATGAATAATAATAAAATAATAATAATAATGAATAATAATATAAAAGAATAAGAATTAAGAATAAGAATAGAATAAGTAATTAACCCTTATATGATTTCAATAGAATAAGGAATATTCCATAAATAATATGAGATAATAATAAATAATAATAATATAATACTATATTATTATTTCAATGTACATAGATAATTAATAATAATAATAATAATAAGTAATCAATATATATTAGTAAAAATAAATAATAATAATTAAAATTGCAAGCGAAAAACGCCTTCAACAGATAAATTTAAAAAATACCGCGATATGCAACCAACGCATAACGAACGGCAGGCTAGCCGTGTCCTAATATCATTACAAATTAATAACGAAATATTTTGTTTCAGCTACGCGATTACCTTAGGTAGGTGCAAGTTTATACATTTTAATAGGGACCAGCACAAGCATAAAGAGCTCATTTTTTTGTTTTATTTCATTTCTTAATTTTTGTTAGTTTAATTTTCTTAGGGTTTCTTATATATATTACCTTTTTTAGTATTTTTTGATTTGTTTTTTTTGAAAAGATTGAATATTGTTCTTAAAAATAAGGAAGGCACTCCTACCCCGCCTATCCCTTAACTACGCACTGTTATATATTTGAATATATAGTTATAGTATTAGTATTTATATATATTGAGTTTGATATATTTAGTATAATATATATAAAATATAAATACGTGAAAAATATAAATAATAATATATATAGTATATAAAGGTATACTCATATATATATATATATAGTATATAGTATTATTATATTAGGTCTATCAGTTTTCATAGGTATATTATAGTATATTAGGGTGACGTATATAAAAATTGAGTTAGAGGAATTTTATCACGGGAACCCCACAAAGTGATCAGCCTCTACAGATTTTGAAGTAGTTAAACTTTTGAGATGGAGATGTGCACAGCGCCTTGCTGATGTGCGCTCCAAAGTACAGAAATCGCGTTTTTTTGGGCTGACTTAAGCACGACGGTTTTGGGGCCTTATCTCCTGGAAACCCCTCATCTATTTTCTCATTGATATTTTGTCTCAATGGTATCAAAGGCAATATCATTGAACTTAGTTGATAATCTCATAATATATAATTTAGTTTCAACTCTTAAGTCGAACCAGCTAACAGCCTCATCATTCAACAATATCACAATTTTATTGCGTAAATGTAGTATTTATAGCACATTTTGTTTTCACTTTCATTATATTGAAATCTATATTTATTCATTATTTCACAACAAATATTCGTTGTAATGTATATTACAAAACACGTGAAAGCTGCTATTACTAAATTAGAGAAACTTCACGCAGAGTGGAGAAAATGTACAAAAGGACCAGTATAAACAATCAGATGCTGAAAGAACAAAATCAAAGAGGTCGCCTCAAAGGTAGATGATATTTTTGATATCGCCCATCAAGATGCCCTTGGCCATGATGAAATCACAAGAAGACAAGGAGTTTCTTTTGAAACAAAAAGGAAAAGGGTGCCAGGCTCATGCGTAGAGTTGATCTGAGGTTATGCTTCGAGCTGAAGAATAGAAAACTACTAAAGACTTAGCGGAAAGATAGAAAACGAGCAAATTCAATTACAGATGTTTTATCTCACATAGGTAAGATCTTTTTATTTTGCTTGAATCTTTTGCTAGGTACGTTTACGTCCCCTGGTTCTATTGTTTTTAATTTCTTAACCTTCAAAAGCACCAACAAAACAAGATAAAGCCACGGTGTAACTTAACTATTAATTACGATAATTGATGTGTCGCCTTTTGCTCTCTCTCATTTGTTCATAGCAACGATATGAAGAGAGATGAGGACAGTGATGATGAGGAAAACACATGCGGAGTTGAAGGATATTCGTAGAACGTGTGCTGCCAATAACGTTTTTTGTACTTCTCAGAAAAGCGAGAACTTCTCGCGGACCATCTATAGCAAAGGTTGAGCATGGCCGTTAGAGAAATTTAACATGAAAATATCTCTGTTGTTGAGATCGGTGATAAAAGATATCTGACAGGAAATACCATAACACACGAAAATAACCACATAGCTACATAGACAGCACTTTGGGAGAAGTCCCTGAGGAGTTCAAAGTGTCAAGAAACCACCATCCATCCACGAAAGGCGGAAAGTGATTCAAGAAAAATAAAGCTGAGAAAAATCTTGGAACGTAAAGTCTTATATACCAGAGAGATGAAGCTGGTTGTAGTTCATTGGGACGGAAAAATTCTACCAGACGTTCTAAAATTAGTTTGAACTACTTACTATAGTGTTGTAATTTCTTATGGTGAAAATGGACAACTGCTAGGAGTCCCTGTAGCAGACACAACACTGTGTGAAGAACAAGCCTGCTGGTTATGAGTGTCTTCGAGCTAATGGCGGTGTCTCCATACTTATCAAGGGCAATGTGCTTCGACACCACTGCATCAAACACAGGAAGGCTCAAAGGAGCTTGTACAATTTTGAAAAATTTGGGAGAGAGCTGCTTTACCTAGCTTTCCGCCACCATATTCTTGAAGTCATTGTTGAGAGGTGTTTTCGAATGCAAGTTCGGATCAACAACTGGGACAGCCATATATCAAGAGATTCCAAAAATGCTTGGCGAAGTCAAAAGAAACCAATATGGATTCCGGGTATCATCAACGAATTTTGTGAAAAGACATCTACCGCTTCTGAAGTAGAGGTTGCCATATACGATAACTGCGCGAGTTTAACACTGAGAAACTCACGGAATCACACCCAAGAGACTCGATACAAGGAGTCCCTATCAATTGGTATGGTGTTGTAGAAGCAATGAAGGAACGGAAGTGGAATTTAAATCTCCAGGTGCCATCAGTCATGCCAGGTGGATGGCCATGGTCATATGAAGAACAACGTACCTTAGAAGCTGTTTGTATTTTCCTCTTTATAGTTTGTATTGCAAAGCTTGGTTCAATGCCCACCGTGCACACTTGGCTCCCAAGCAAGAATTTGACCTCTTGCGAAGGTTGTTGGACTATCAGGAGATTGACAAAGATATCTCTGAGAGAGCTCTGGTGAAATTCTCAAAACATTTGTGGTATTTCAATACAGAATTGTTATGGTAGCCTTCGTGTTCTTTGATCCCTCAATTTCAGACTAAGAAAAAAAAAAAAATGGCAAAAACAAAGTCCTAAATGACACCGAGACCGAGACAGAAAATTCAAGAATTGTAAACCCAAATTTTGAAGACCAGTTGGAAGAACTAGTTTATTGCAGGGTTATCTTGTTAATTACCAAGGGAACCATGAATTTCTTTGAGCGTTTCAGATTAACGCAGATTTTTGCTCAGAGAACCCCCAGTAGCGGACTGAAAGTATTACATTTTAAGGAGAGATTGGAGATGTGAAGTCACATAAAGGTCGTTTAAGAATGGTTTTGGGCCAGAAACGAGGAGTGAAATTAAGTTACAGACTTAATTAACCTCCTCACAAAATGGAGGAGCAGAAACAATATGTTTTACAGTAGTACACAAATGCCGAAAGCGGTATCCCTGATGTTTCAAAAATCACGTTGAGCAAACCTTTAGAATAGACGGCTTTAATAGGCTGAAACTGATTCGGATTTCCAAGTTTTGCAAAGCTAAATTCTTTATTCATGTAAGAATAAGTGAAATATTTTAAACAAAACCAGTCTGTGATTTTATCCCATCATAATAAAAAAAACTTGAAAATATTTAAATAATTTCTCAGTAATCATAAGTTCGTTATAGAGGTCCTGTCACGTTTTTGATGAGAAAGGCTGTTATAGTTTCGTTCGACTATAAGTAGCAACACAAAATATGTATATATATAAATTAGCTTAGAACAATATTGAAAGGTCTTACACACACATGAGAAGAATAATGAGAAGTTTCAGAGATACGCCCCAAAGACGTCGCTAGCCAGCCAAAAAGAAATTCGCGTTTTTAAAACTTTGAAACGCCCAGCGGCATGGGTTAAACATGCTCCAATCGGGCTCAAACTTTGGCTATTGAAAGAATTTGCAAAGACTGTCATTTTCTGAGGTTCCGTTGACAAAATTCGGGAAATAATTTTCTACCCCTATCACTGGGGTCACCCTAATAAATAAATAAATAAATATATATATATATATATATATTATATATATATACTATATACTATATATATAATATAATATATATATATATAATAATATAAACTATATATTATTAATATATTATATATATAATATATAGTATATATATTATTATATATATAATATATATATATATATATATATATATATATATACCCTGAACCCAACACCTTAAACAAAAAATTCAAGCAGCAACTAAGATGGAAGAATTTCTTGCTAGAATCTTCTCCTCATAGCCCAATAAAAAGAAAATATTTCCAAACGCATTAGGACGAAATGTTTTGAACCGCTGTATTTGTTTTACTCTTAACATGGATATAAAACTTTAGTTTAAAATTACTGACCTTTAATTTATCTAATCTCAGAATATCAATCAGCACTCTCAAAATTTGCAACATCATTTCCATGAAATATTAGTTTGATCATGAATCTATTTGTAAAGTTACCAATGATAACTTTAGAAATATGATGAGAACTACAGTGAGATGATAAATGTCAATGAAGGTGGATGAAATTTAGTATTGCTGTTGATAAATTACTGGAATGTTTTCATAAATGTCATAGGTCTCAGCGTTAATCTCGTCATTAGATTCTTTATACGAGAAAGGGCGAAGAGATCAAGGCACGAAGCGAATGGTTGGATTCCTGAGTCTAGAAGCAATAGAGAGTTCTTGGCGGCATAGTAGAAAGATCATTGCAAGTAGTGTTAGCTGAATGAGAAGCAGAAGAATGCTTAGGTGAAGGAAATTTGTCTTTTCATAATAAAAAAATGAACTATTATAATGACGATAAATATTATCAGGATAGTATATCCCTTAGGAAGTTTCAGTAGGTACAAAAGAAAAGAAGAATAAGGAATGGCAATTTAAAGAAGCATTTATATAAAAATGTAGTTGATAGTCCCATATAATTTTCGAAGACTACAAGAAGAAAAGAATCCCTAAAATATGATTTAAAAAGAAAATAATATAGAAACATCAAAATTGGAGGAATTTATTAATTTTGATAATTTTTAAAATATGAGATGGATTATTAAAATGATTTTGACTAGTGACTAAATTGCATCCTTGTTTTAACATAAACATTATATATATATATATATATATTCATATAATAGTAGTATATATATATATATATAATAATATATATATAGTTATTATATTATTATAATATAATAATATTTATTTATATATTAATATAAATATTATATTATCTTTTATATATCTATTATATATTATATAAGTTAGTATTCTCCGGGACTTCGTTTAGGCTACTCCAAGTACGTGGCTCGCTTGAGTGTCTTATCGTGGATAATATTGATAAGATATGACACGTGTTTCTGATGTACAAGCATAATGGGTTTTTTGTTATTCGTAATTATTTTATATTTTTAAATGTTCTCCTTTATTTCAATTCATTATTTATTATTTTTATTATTATTATTATTTATTTATTATTATTATTATATTATTATTATTATTATTATTAATTATTATTATTTTATTATTCTATTATTGATTATTATTCGATTGATTTAGGTTATTATATTACTTACTATCATTTATAATATTTTATTTTCATTTATGTTTAATTCTTTATTATATTATTCTTCGTCAAGCCCGTACGGTTGCCAATCGTAGACTGTCGCGGTCGCTGGCACCTGGCGCTGCCCTGCAGTAAGACAGCACCAGCGGGCCCAAGCGAGGTCGCAGTCAGCGTGCGTCCGAGCACGCGACCCGTACTTACGCTCATTTAGTTCTCGTGTGCAGGTTTCGTTTTCCGGTTAAGAGCGTCCGACAGACGGTCACGATTCAACAACTGTCAGTGTTGATATACAACGGTTCAAGGCACCTCCTTAAAGTTATGGTATTATTATTATATTATTATTGATTATTTATTATCTATTATATTATTTATTTTATTTATTAGTGATTATTATTATATATTAGATTATGTATATTCGTGAATTTTGGAATTATTATTGATTATTAAATATTCCAAAAGCATGTTACAAGAGGCTTTTTTTTTAAATATCATATATATATATATATACTCACCTATATATTATATAACTATATATGATTATTATATATATATAGTATATTATTATATATATTATATTATAATAAATATATGTATTATATATATATATTATATATATATACATTATATCATAATAGATTGTGACGGCGGCTGCTGACCCCCAAACCTTGGATATTGATGTAAAAGAATGAAATACACCCCTACTTATAAGGTAACCACATCATATATGGCGTTAAATAGCCGTACAAACCCAAAGGGGGGTTAAACCCTCAATCATTGGAAATTGACATGGAGCGAGAAACTTTGTATATAGCCTTCTTAGGAAGTATTAGGTGTAACCGAGGTAAAATGAGCAAGGGGACCCCATTGGGGGCTTCTGGCCTCCCAAACCTGAAATATTGACGAAGAACGACGAAACCTGGTAGACAGTCTTCTTAGGAAGTATCTTAGATGCAGCAGAGGTAAAATGACCGAGGAGACCCCATTGGGGGCTGCTGGCCCCCAAACCTGAAATATTGACGTAGATTTCTTCTTTTCCCTCATTTTCTCCAATCTTTGTCAATGTAGAAAGATTGACCAACGATCATCTACCACCCTCACGCACTTGTTCTCACCAATCCGGTCCTTCAAGTCACTCAACGCGCACTCTTTGACAAAATACCAGGCATACATCTTCCTACAACACTAAATCAATAAACTTATTCCCCATAATTTCTACAGTTCCCCTTATCTCCTTTACCCTTATATAAGTGTACTATTACTGCTCTTTTCCAATCCCTTGGAACTATACCCTCCATAAACGCTTTATTATACACAACTTTCAAATCCAATCAATCCCCATCTCGCCTAAATATATATATATATATGATATACTATAAATATATTTATAAATAATATATATTATATATATATATATAATATATAATATATAATATTATATATATTATATATAATATATATATAATATTATATATATATTTAAATATATATATATATTAGTATATTTATATATATAAGTATAGTATATAATTACCAGTAATTTTTTTTTAAATATATAAATGTTATACTCCTTCTCTATAGGTATATTCTAATATATTTTATATAATTCTATGGATATTATTCTATAATAAATATATATATATATATATATATATAGTATATATATATATATATGACCCAACTTAATTTTTTTTCCTTTTTTTTATTTTTAGAAATTTGTCGGGAAGCTGGTGCGGTGCGGTGCGATCAAAAGGTCCGCACCACACCGCATCGCACCAATAAATTTTTGCTTCGTGGCCTTTTTTTTTTCCCCGGCGGCGGCAAAAACCCCCGGGCCAAAAAAAACCCGGGCCCCCCCCCCCACTTTTTAAATTTTTTCTTCCGCACCGCCCAGGTCGCTGAAATTTTGATGCGCACCGCACCGCACCAAAATGAGCGCACCACGCACCGTACCGCACTGCACCGCACCCGGTGCGTCGGCCAACCCTACTTTTTACCTACCTTCCGTACAAGTTAATATCATATATCATTTTATTCCGTATAACCTACCATTGACAAAATATATTAAAAGTTTTATATAAAATTTATTTTTAAAATTTAGACAAATTTTTATTTAAAATTTCTTTCCCCCAAAATTTAGAATTTTTTCTTATTACTACTACTACTGCCCAATAGAATTATAATTATTATTAACAACTAGTAACATCCCAACCAATCTTATTACTTATAAACTATAAACTTTATGTTTGGTTACATGACATATTTCCAATATTCCACAGACAATGATTTGGTGGGAAAAATCTTGATTTGAATCGGTGTTCGTTCATACATTTGTTAGCCAAGTCGAGTGGCTGTCTTGACTGGCTTAGGTGATGGCTTTCTAAGCCATCAGCCTCAGCCATGTTATTTAAGCCACCAACTCGGCTTTGTTAAGCAAATGTCTAAACGAACACGCTACGTGATATATATATATAAGAGTAGCAGAGAGACTGAGTTATAGTTATATATATATATATATATATATATATATATATATATATATATATATATATATATATATATATATATATATATATATATATATATATATATGTGTGTGTGTGTGTGTTTACCTAACCACACTTTATCCTAACCTAAACTTTAAAAGCCGTACACTAGGACCTAACCTAGATTTATCGTCGTTGCCCAGTACACTAGGACCTAACCTAGATTTAATATCGTCGCTGCCCAACACCAGGACTCCAAAATAGACGGCCTATCTGCTGCCCAACACCTAAGCCTGCACCTAGATAATTTGTTTTGGCAAACTAAAGATAATTTGAAAAATCATTTTTATAATAATAAAGTAACACAAACAATTAAAATCTTATATATATACATATATATATATATATATATATATATATATATATATATATATATATATATATATATATATATATATATATATATATCACTAATCAATTCATTTACACCCAGCACCGACATTTTAACTAACTAGTTCACTCAAACAACAACTATTTAATTATAGAAAAATTAATGAACCTCCGCCAACATGAAAAAAAATGCAATCGGCTGACTAAGTGTTCACGCGTTTAAGCTGACTATTTTCACGTGGCTAAAACTATGTTCTTAGAAACACACATACGAACGAACACTGATTTAAATCTAGATAACTACCATTTCTTCATTAAATATAACGAAATATTTGTTTATTATTTTGCTAAAAATTGCTTCTTTAAAAATGCTAGCAGTATTGTCATTATAATATGTATTAACCACATAATTTAATACTTAAAAGTCACTAAATAAATGTTTAAATGTAATTTTGGACAACAATAACAGAACGTCTTACTTGTACAGCTTTAGCCCTTAAATGGCGCTTTTTTGCCTTTACATGCTGCCTTTAATATTTATATAGAAATGCAAATGGGTTTAAGCGATATCGATATATCACCAATCGATTTTAAAGATAGAAAAATCTAGAACGGGGACCAGCATGAAAAACCTTATCCATATATATATATATATATATATATATATATATATATATATATATATATATATATAGTATATATATATATATATATATATATATATATATATATATATATATAAGTTCATCTCTGTCTATATATATTCACATAATAACGTTATCCTGCAGGTAGCTACTATATATATGAGCAGCATATATATATATTATTATTATATTATTATTATATATATATATATATATATTATATATATATATTATTATTATATATATATATATATATATATATATATGAAGATATATATATATTATTATTATTATATATATATATATATATATATATATATATATATATATTATATATATATAACTATATATATATATATATATATATAACTATATATATACAAAATATATATTATTATACATATATATATATATATATATATATATTACATATTATATATATACATATATATATATATATACATACATATATATATATATAGAGAGAGAGAGAGAGAGAGAGAGAGAGAGAGAGAGAGGGAGAAAGACTGAATAGCTTCTTGCGAAACGCGCGGCTTGAGTCAACATACTCGCAAAATTTTCTACTGATCACAATCTTAATATATATATATGTTATAGTAAATATATGTATATATATATATATATATATATATATATATATATATATATGGTAAGTGGAAAATGAAAATGAGAAAAAGTTTCACGATAAATGCGAAACGGTTAAACACCCAAATTTGATTGGAACGAAGCAATG
>JABUQX010094471.1:0-20102 GCA_015478945.1 Trachelipus rathkii | reverse complement strand
ATCAATGCGTAGAAATAGTTTTCAGTTGTAGTTACGAAAGAAACATTGCGTGACGTACAAGTTGCTTGAAATTTAGGTCTTTTATTTGAAAGATTTCTTCATAAAATAAAATAGATCTGTTCAGAAACTACTAGAATCTTCGAAAGAAATTGATCAGAAAATCCAAAATAGTTTCGCCTATAACCAAACTTAAATATGTTTAAGTCCACTCGAAAAAGAAAATTGCTATGTCTAACGATGAATCCTCGAACTATGATATTTTGTGAAATGATTTTTTTTTTTTTACATGATACCACCACTCACGGGCAAGGCCCTTTCAAAAGGAGGGGGAAAAAATTAATAAATAAATTAAAAAAAATTACATTAAGAAAAGTAAAAATTAAAATAAATGGAAAGTAAACCCACCCTGACCCTAATAATAAAGAAGACCATAATAAAAAATTAATTGCGAATGAAAATTGAAGACCGTATTGATATCATCTTCTCGGAGTGTTCTGATTGGGAATTTTAGTATTTTTGTAGTTGGTTTTTCTTTTTCTTCATTTTGTTTGTTTTTCTTGGGTTTTCAGAAGGCTATGATTGAAGTTCTGTGTTTTTCCGGGTTCACCAGTTATAAAGTGAACTTGTTAAGTTGGTGTTTTCTTTGAGAGCAAGTCCCTATATAAGACAATGATGGTAATTTAAAAATACATATTTTGAATGATTGATTTATTTAAATATTAACAAAAGTCCCTTCTGTTGAGATACTCTTTCTTTTCTCGTAAGTTCAGTCAATCAGTTACGACCATTATTCTACGTTTACCTCCCTTGCCTGATTCTTTTTTTTGTCAATCGAGAGTGAGTCGCGGTCTTATCCTGGAATTTTACCTACATTGTTTGTAAATTGCGTTTTCTAAAGTTCTATGCTTATAGCAGAGTATCTTGCCTGTCTTATTCTTTTCTGATTGTCTTTGATTCTTTGATTATTGAGTATTCAAATACGGCCGGTTATATATGACGCATTGAACTTATGTTACGTTATTTTGTTCATGTACTTTTGAGCAATGCGCTTTTAACATAAATATAAATTTTAATTTTTTATAAATAGTTATAATTGAGGGTGAAAGAGAGAGAGTATGAGTATATATGTATATATATATAATATATATATATATATATATATATATATATATATATATATATATATTATATATATATTTTGAGAAATGTGAGTATTTAATCTTTACCAAATATATCTTTTAAACCTTTTTAAAAAAACCTTTTTCAATAAACCTTTTTAAATAAACCTTTTATCATCTTGTAGTTTTATTCCTTCATTATATTCTTTATACCTTATTAAATCGTTGAATCGTTGGCTTATTATCGATTGGCAACCTGAAGAACACCTTTAATCGATAACCTTAACGAGAATCGATTATTTAACCTGAGACTGAGAATCGATTAAAATATATCAATTTGTATTAAATAAGTACTTGTTACAAACCTCGATGAACTACTAATATTTCTTTGTTCAACTTTTTAACCTTAAACTCAAAAATCAATAAATAGGCAGAGAAAACGCATTACAGGATTTTCTTAATATATTTAACAAACATTTAAATTTGGCAAAACATCCTACTCAGCTTTAAACTATTATTATTCCTAATATCAATAGCTAATATAAATCCTTACTAAATTCAAAATTAAACAACCTACTCAATTTCAAATCATTATCAAATATTTCAAATATCGATGTTCAATCGATATTTGGCATTAACCTTAAACCTAAATTTATATACAATAATAAGTCACGTTTAAATATTTCCTTATGGCGGCACGAATTCACATCACTTATTTAACTCTCATTTCCTGATTGATAACCTGGCAATGTTTATGAGAAACTGTAATAAATTATTCAGCACAAAAGTTTATTAAATAATAACATGAGAACTGCAACCTGGTAATTTTTCAAAACATAATCGTATTTGTGAAACATTCTTTGCAAAAATAAAAAGTCACGTATTAGTAAATTTGAATATCAACAAACTTTAAATAGGCGAGGTTACTTACTAACAACCCGTATAACTTTATACTTATCAACCTTAATATTCCAAAATAAAGGAAGCTTCACAATTGCAACTTGCAATTGAACTTAAACCACATCGTAATTTTAGGTAGGCAAGGAGGACACTGATTCAACTGTTTTTCTATTTCCCGAGTCGATTGAGCTCAGCAGTGAACGCAACGATTAAAACTTTTTTTCCTTCCACAAATGTTTATCTACGTAATTTTCCCTTTATTGCTCAGTTTTCCAGACTCAATCCTTCGAACTTAGATTTAACCTGTTGAGTCCCAAGATTGACTCCAAGATTAATCCCAAGACTGGTTCCAATATTAATTTCAAGACTGGTTCCAATATTAATTCCAAGACTGATCCCAAGATTAGTTGCTTCCCAAGATTAATTGCTCCCAAGATTACTTCCAAGATTAGTTCCCTATTAAAATAAATAGCTATCAGATATGATAATTCTTAACACTTTACAATAATAACAAAATTTCTTAATATATATTCTTACCGTTTCACAGGATCCTTTTCTCGAAAATCTGTTTAATCCTTACTGTTTCCTTAGACCTGAGCACCGACACTTTGATCTTAGTGAGATGTCTTAACGAATCTAATCTTTTAAAAAGACTAACCTTTTCCATAACAATTTAGAATCTAATTAGTTGGTCTCCTGTTTCCCTATAATATATACATCCTCAAGTTCAAGACCCGAACTTAAAAGAAGGAAGGTTACAAACAAAAATTAATATTTGTCACAAAAAAAGAAAAAAAAAAAAAAAAAAAAAAACTCACCTCTCTACTTCTATCCTTTTTTCGTTCTAACTTATCATTTTATGTATTGGTTCTGTCTCCATTTAGACCAAATCTCTCAATTCCCAATTGTTGGATAGCGTTGTTGTCTCATCTTTTTGAAAAGCAGCAGGCCTATAATGTACCTAATGTAATTGGTACTTTTATAAATAGAGAGAGGCCAGAGTTAGGGGACTAGCGAGAGATTAAAGAACTTAATTAGTGAGAGAGAGAGAAAGAGACAGAGAAAAGTGGACACTCTTCATTATTAACATATATTTTAACTTTATTAAATTAACTTTTTTATATGTAGTTTTATTCCTTCATTAATTTGTATACCTATTAATGTTGAATCGTATGGATTATTATCAGATTATCAACCCTGAAGAACAACTTTATCGATAACCTTAAGATAATCCCGATTATTTAACTGAGACTTGAGAATCGATTAAATATATCCAATTTGTATTAAATAAATACTTTTACAAATGACGAGGATTAAAGTATCTTAATTTCTTTGGTCACTTTGGCGTCTATTCTGCAATTTCCCATATATATAGGGAGAAAAGAAATTACAGGATTTTCTTGTATATTAACAAAGTTTTAAATTTGGCAACCTTTAATAGCTTCTAACCACCCTTTGGTGATTTCTTCTTTACTTCGATAATTATTTCTAAATTCAATTAAACCTACTCAATTTCATATTTTCAAATATTTCAAATATCGATGTTCAATCGATATTTGGCAAGAACTATTGTTGAATTTATACTGACAAATATAAGTCACGTTTAAATATTTACTTATGGCGGCACGAATTCACATTACGATAGTGTGTTTCGTAGCTAAATGGCAATGTTTATGAGAACTGTAATAAGTTATTCAGCTAAAAAGTTTATCAAATAATAATGGACTGCAACTGGTAATTTTTCAAAAAATTAATCGTTATTTGTGAAACATTTCTTTGCAAAAATAAAGTCCCGTATTAAATTCGAATATCAACAAACTTTAAATAGGTATTATTATAAAAACGTATAATTTTACATTATCAACTTAATATTCCAAATAAAGAAGTTAACATTGCAATTGCAATTGAACTTAAACACATCGTATTTTAGGTTAGAAGGAGGACTGATTCCCAAACCTGTTTTTTCATTTCCCGATTATGGATATGATGCTATACCGCACTAAAGTATGATACTGCACACGAATTAAACTTGTTTACCTTATATCACAAATGTTATCTAAAACCGTAATTTATCTACTATTTCTTGCTCAAGTTTTCACGAGTGGAATCATTAACGAATTCGAAAAAATTATAATCTAGTGTAACAGTTAAGCGTAGTCGTGAATAGATTTAAATCTATAATAAAAGATGGTTCAATATTAAATTTACTACAGAAAGGCATTACGATATATATATAATTAAAATTTCATAAAATAGTTACTGATCCCAAGCTTAGTATTTGTTTTACTACTAATAGCAATAATCTCCTCAAATCGCCAAAATTCAACATTTACACTTATGCATAAGAGATTCTCTCAGCCTTATATGTCAGACTTGCCGGTCATCATAACTTATTACTCACTAAATTGTATCTTTATACAAAAGGACAATTGAGGAACCTTTTCTCTCGAATACCAACGAGAGAAATTTTATTCAACCTTTTTAATATCTAACAGTGAAGAAATTTTAGTATTACACTGAGATCCTATTTCTGAAAATATCTGTTAAATTTATTTATTATTCTTATAGACTGAGACACCGCCAATATAAAATCTCATCGTGAATGTGTTTTCCATTAAATTTAAATATTTAAATATACGTGAATAACTAAGTTATACAATTTTTTTACGAAAGAGAGGAGGGAGCATATTTCTGTTCCTATAATATATATTTAAATATATATATATATATATATATATCTTAATATATCATAATTCTATATAATTTTCTGCATCTATTAATAATATATCTATTATATTCATTATATATATAATATATATATATATTTATATTATATTATATAATATCTTAATATATATAATTAATAATCTAATAATCTATTAATCTATTAATCATATAATAATGTAGCTATTAATATCTCTTATATTTCTAATATATATATATATAACATATTATATATATATTAAATATATCTATCGAAAATAATAATAATTTACATATTAATGTAGAATAAATTGTAATACCTAGAAAATAATCATATAATATTAATAATTATATATATATTATTAATTATATACTATTTTATTAAATATAATATTATAATAATAAATTTTAATATAATTAGCATTAATATATGGGTATTATATATATATCAATATATATATAAGTAGATAGTTATATTAATGATAGATATATTATCATCATATATATATAAATATAATTAAATATATTATATTGTATATTAATTAATATATTATATATAATTAGCCCTTATGTGAGTAGCTTTCTTTATAGTGCCAAAGAAATTCACTCATAATATATCATGAAATGTAGTAAAATTTTGAAAAAGATTAGTCAGCATATATTTATTAGTAATAAAGAATATTTAATAAAATTATTAAGCTCACGCTCTAGCTGTATAGTTATAAACCGTCATTATTTTATCTATTAATAAATACTTAATTTCATCTCATATTGGTTGAAAAAAATCTAAATAGTGAAAAAAATTTACTTTATATTTGACGTTATTTATTAATATTAATTTTTGGGTAATAATATAAAATAATAAACTTTGGTATATTTTAAATTTTAAATAGTTATTGATAAAAAAATATCATTTTTAAAATGATACCGATATCTTTGAAACCAATTAAAAAACTAACAACAAATATACCCAAATGTTGTTGAAAATATACATTGTATAATGTATATTATGTACATTATACAATGTCTATTATTTTATTTTTATATACTATATTTATATAATTATATATTATATATAGTATAGTATATATATATATTTTTTATATAATATATATATATATATATATATATATTATATATATTATAATATATAATATATATATATTATAGATATATATATATGATACTTTATTATTAGTATATTATATTATATACTATATAATATTACTATAATATATATATATTATTATATTTATTATATAATATTTATTATTATATATATAATATTATATATATATATTATATAGAAGGTTGTTAAACCGACTGTAAAATTAGGGGAATTGCTCTGATGCACATATTGCAAAGTGTACGAGAGATATTGAAGAAGATTGGGAACCCAGTCGATTAAACGAGATGAATGCAAAATGGTTTTGACAGGAAGGTCGACAGATTGATTGGTTTTTGCATAAAGGTGGATGTGTGAAAGACTTATGAATTTTCAACCGAAAGCATTTTGTCTTTATCGATTTAGAGAAAGGGTTCGACGGTGTATCGAGGAGATTTTGGAGATTTTGGGAAAGTAGTATGATGTGCCCAACAATACAACATGGACGCGATTATACCGCAGTACGAAGACAATGTTACAAAGGGAAGAACGATGGTGATAGTAGTTGGTTTGGTAATAAAAAGGTGTAAAAAACCAGGGAAGTGTACTTTCCCAATTTTGTTCATAACGTTTATTACCAATCTTCTCAAGGCGCTACAGACAAGGTGGGTTACGGTTGCCAGAAGTAATGATATTTTTTTGGCGTTGGAAAATCTCCGCCCAAATTAGGAACATATACTTCTGGCGTGGATATTAAAAACGAAAGCGTAATCACAGACATGCAAAGTTGGATGGATCATCATTCTTACATATCTTCTCCTCATCAAATTGCTTTGAGTGAGAGAGGATTTCAAACCTCATTGTTTATGTTCACTGGTGTTTGCACGTGCTGAAGCTTGAGTATAATATATGTTTTAATTTAAGAATAGTGGAGGACGTAAGCTGACAAACCAGACCGCTACATTATTTAACGTTCTGAATCTCTTAGGGTGTTATAGTGGTAAGTATAAAGCTAAATAATGGTATAAATGTATTCATACTAACGGAAGTATGAATATATTGAATGAGTACCTAGTTATTCTGGGCCTATCACTTTTGGTCGTTAGTATACTCACAATATGTACGCTACTATTGTCTTAAAGACACGTAATATTTATACGACAAGAACATAGTCAAATAGTAATGAATATATAATAACCATGACATTATGAAGGCTATAATTGATTTATTTAGGACTAGATGATTGTATAGCTATAACATCAATACTTAACAAACATGTTACAGTCATAGTGAAGGAATGAATAAGTATTAACAATTGTTTATTGTGAGTATATATACAGTATATATATAGTATATAGTAAATACTATGAAGTTATCCAAATGGATCGGGGTAGGTTAATAAGATGAAAATGTGGGCCTATAGGATGTTTAGTAGCGATATTGAGAGAGTTATAATTGGCAACTGTGTAATGAGAATGAGCAGTTAGCGTCGTGGATCAAATGAGATTAGTAAGTGAGGAGCATAATGACTAGTGTTGCCGAATATACATACAGTCTTTATGTGGAGCGGAGGGAGACAAGCCGGCGTTGGGATATATAGAAGGCCGTATATAGGTATTGAATATATAGAATTGGAAGGTTTGATTGTAGAAGAAGTAGCGGTGTAGAGAGGAGGCTGATAACTTGAGGAGTTATGAGTGAGATAAATGAGTTTATCGATGCTCTAAGGAAATTGAGTAGGTATCGTAGCTAAGGATACCTGTAACAAGTGTGCTAATCGTATAGTAATATATAGAGGTATACATAGTGAGACAACAGTATGAGATATATATATAAATAATATTATATATCTATATATAATATATATATATAATTAATATATAAATACTCATATATGAATATTATATAAATATTTCTATATATATTATATATATATATATAATATTTAATTATATATTATATTAAACTATAACTGTAGAAGAACCGAAAATGTTTAAACAAAATGGTTTGCAATAATTCGGTTCTAATAACGAGATATAGTAGGTCCTCCTCTTTCAAATAACTATGTCCTTGAATCCAATTTTGCGTATATATTATATAAGGATTTTGCCAGCGCCAAATAATAGCGTTCTATACTATTATATTCATTGTGTATATTATGAGTGTATTTTTGAATTTTTTATTTCATAGCGTCTTCTTCTTGTTGCCAAAGCTTAAGTATTGATTTAATTAAAATACTACTATATTTTTTATTATTGTAATAAAAAATCATATTTTTTTAATAACAAAATTTTACAACATTATAAATATAATAAGATATATATTATAATGATGACTGCGCAGTTTGAACCCTTAAAAAATGTATTTGTAAATTTGCCATTGAATGTTACAATTGTGGACTCTATGTCTTATGAAACCTTTAACTTGTTTATTGACGTAACTGGAGGCAAAAGCCAAGCCTATTTTATAATGTACAAATATATATGAGTAAAATAGACAAAGACACATGTGATCCAGAATGTAAATAAATATACTATATACATTTTGTGAATAGCGGACTTATGTTTATTGGTTCTGCCAACTGCTATTATTTATATATTAAATAAATTAGATATAATTATAATGAAAAATTTAATACAATAATAATCAATTTTACTGAAATCTGAATGAATAGATAATAAATAAACAATAGAAAAAAAGGCATATCCATAAGAGTTTTAAATCTTATTATATATTTTATTTCCATTAAACCTATTTATATTCCCTCGTGCTCGGTAAATCAACATACTATTTAATAAGTACTATGTTTATAAAATTAACACGAGATTGTGAGAACCACAAACACCTACTTATTACAGTAAATAACGGTAGAGTATAATATAGCTAATACTTCAACTTACGGGCTCTTCTTTATTACTTAATATAACTAGTGAGATGTACTTAAGAATTTTCACAACCTATAACTTACTAATTTTAGTCTAGTTTAATATATCATATATTATTATATAGATATATATTATATATATGATAATTAGTATAATAGAGTGTAATAATTTTGTATTATTCCTCATTTATATGTCTATAATTTTTCGATAGCCAAAACAGTTTAATACATTATTTCATTACTGAATATTTATTTACATAAGGTAATAACGTTTTACTATCTAAGTGTTCAAAAAAGAAATATTAGAGTTCACAATTTTAAATATTTTGATTAATATATAATAATATATTAATTAAATAATTATAATAATAAAATATAATTAAATATAATTAATACTTATATATATAATAATTAAATAATTTAATATAATAATATAATTAATAATAATATATATAAATAATTATAATATAATATATAATTAAATCTTTGAATACAATTCAATTAAAAATAATTTAAGAAAGAAAGACACTGCACCAAAGTACCAATCATTATTAGGATGGTTATTGTTCTACAAAAAAAAATCAGGATAAAATTGATACTTTTTAATTTAGGTTATAGTTTATGGTCAATTTTAAGCAAAGAGAATATATATAATGAAAATCATTACAAAGGTTTAAGAATTTAAAGATTATTTCTATATCCACCACTACTAATACATATTTTTATTAGGTTAATTTTATTTTTACTCAATATGTGATGTCCTTCACTTGATTTGTGTATATTACTAAAATTAGTCTCCATGGGAAAAGAGATTTTTCTTTTTCTATTTATGTGCTTCAATAATTGTTACATCACGGTAATTGGAAATTATTTATTGCATCTTACAATTTATTAATCTTTATATTCATCATACGTACAAAAAATAAATATTTATTATTACATATAAATAGTGACTGTTGAAATAGTCCTATATGAAGAGGAATTATATTTTTTTTAATTTTTTTTTTGCTATAAAAGCTCAAATTATTCTGAAAGGCTTTTACGAATATATAAAATTTTGATCATATTTTTATAGCCTTAAATAAAATACAATTTTTAGTGTACGGTTTCTTTACTTTAACTACCGTTATAAATAATAGGTATAATTAGTAATATTATATGAATAAAATAACGCAGTTTGGACAACATAATAAAGGGATACTTAGCATAAGTGACAGCCAATAGGATTTAGGCTGAAATATACTACCACATTTCTACATACAACTATTTCAATATATAATATCTATATAATATAAATTAATATATATTATTATTATAATTATATTAATATAACATCTTAAATATATATATATATAATAATAGATATTAAATATAATATATTTATTATATCTATATTATATATATATATTAATATATATAAATATATATTGTATATTATAATATATATATATATATTAAAATATAAATATAATGAATAATAAATATATTAATATATATAATATATACTGTATAATTATTTAGTAGGATATACTTATAGTAACTGCTATAATCTTAATCATGTGTATATTTTTATTTAATAATATATTTTAAATACTATAATGAATGAACTAAATTATTATTAACAATTAGAATCAATTTATTCATAATATGGCTGTAAGTGGGAGCACCATATATTAAGAATTAACTTTGTTGTAAAGAATATTTATATAATGGAGTAGTAGGACCTAAGAACTATACTAACCCATTTTATATTATTGCAAAGTTTTATCTTCTAAGTCATAAACAAAAGAGAACAAATAAGCAAAAACGAGAAAACAAAAAATTATTTAGTCACATAAGATCCAGCTTATATAAGAAATATTATATATATTAATAAAGTAGTAAGCATTTGTTATAATTTTTACTATTTCTTTTCAAGAATAATGCATTTTTGAAGTAAGTATATTATTTTAATATGAATTAATGTGAATGAATAAATTATATTTATATTTTAATTTATCGAGTTATTATTATTATAATTATATTATTTATATTATTAGGTACTAGTTCTAAAAAGATTTATCTTTGTGATATAGATCTGATCTAATAGTATAAATTGTGAAAAATTAGTAGTGTATTATAGTGTAGTGTATTATTAGTCTTCTTAAGTATTTTTCTTAAGTATAATTATGTGTGTGATAAGCAACAATTGTAAGAATATCTCGATATAGTTAAGATAAAGTGTTTTATACTATAGACAGACTTTTTCTGTTTAAAAACAGGCGTACTATAAGTCCACTGATTGAATGTAAATTCTATGAAGATTTTTGATAGATATTATTAATTAATTGTATATGAACTTATGGTTAAGAAAATGTTATAATTAAGTTTTCTAAAATTTTAATGTTTTAATATTAAAAAAATCTCAATCTTTAGGTAAAATATTATAAATTAAATCAACATAAAAATGAACTGAAACCAGTCAGTATTGAGTAAATTATAAGTAATATATATAGGTAAAAAATATCAAATTTTTATTACATAAATATTCTATATAAAATAACTAAAATCAACTAACCTTATATATATACTATATATATATGATACCACTACTCACTTACCAGTAATAATGAAATATATATTTAAATTTATTAAATTATAGGCTCTTTATGTTGAGTTTGGTGCTACATGGCTAACATTTCATATTGTCAGTCTAAATAGTATATGTTATTAAAAACTTTTAATCTCGTAAAGTGTAAATCTGCATCCCTGACTCTCACTCTTGCCTCTATAATATTTGAACTCAATTTGTAATTCTCTAATATAAATTCCAAATATATATTATTCCTATTCTACTTCTAATCAAACTTATCCGATTGATATATATAACATACTTAATGATGTCTTATCGAAAAAGAGTATATAGCAATAAGGATCACAAGACATGATATTATGAACTAGATCTACCTGTAAGTTACCAAAATAATCAATGCTTCTCCCTTAATAATAATCCCACACTGCGTGTGTCTGCTTAGACAAATACCATACACAACGTTGCCCTTTGAATAATTACATAATTGCTGTTGATATCTTCTCTAACCATATACACTCCTTCCCCTGATCATATCCCTCTCTCAACGGTAGAAATGATTTTAGAAAGAATTCTGAGACACCTTACTCATCAACACCGCAATATACTATAAGACGCACCTTGTTTCTCTCATTCTCAATTTCATACTCTCTCAGTCCACTCGACGCACTCTTTCGCCAATAAATAATATAACTCAGAAATCTAACTTCTTCTTACAAATCTTTCAAAATACTGGGAATGTCGTCACTTTATTATAGCCACAGTTACCTCTATCCCACCTACCCTGTAAATATGTAATGGTTACTATATTATTTTATTCTTCTCTCTCAATCGCTGCTCTTGAACTTATATTATCCCAGTTATAAACTTGTTAGTTACATATATGCTCTCACAAATCCAAGAACTCTCATCATCTCATTTCTCAGTTAACCTACTAATAGCTGCTTACTTTGTAATACGAAAACAACTCTCTAAATCCTTTCATTAACCCTCAAATCATTCTTAAATAATTGAACTATGACGATTTAAACTCTCTCTACTCCTAGAGTGTGGATAATTCAATAGTAAATCCTTGTGAAGTAGGATCTTATGTGTATATACCTTTTCTTACAAAAAAACCAAAATTGTATTGTGTCGAAATATAGTGATTTATTTTTGAGTAAGAACTGTTAAATGTGTTACCACAGAGAGTCAATTACAATTCTTATTAACTATTTAACCTACAACTTGTTATACATTAGCAAAGATTTAAGACAATATCTCAAAGGCAGCAAATTAATTCGAGTGTTTCTTTTGCTATTGGATGGGATTTGTGATAACTGAGCGTTTGTTTTTTAACATTGGTGTTAACAAACACAAACAACTCATATCCAGTATCATATTAATGTTCCCGTCATAGAATTTGCTACTGTACCTATTTTCGAACTTGACTAGACCATATTCAACAATTGTGTATACAATTTTTTCAAAATAAAATGAAAATAATAACACATACTTCACTAAGCTACCTCAGTTATTTTGCAGTGTATTCGTGTCTATATCACAAACATTATCATCAGAGCTGAGCAATAGTTGTTGTGTGTACTCGTCTGATTGATCAGGATTTGCAGTACCTACATAGTGAAATATCTAATATGACGTACAAAACTAAATTTACACGAAAACTAGATAAGGCTCATTGGAGCACATCTTAAAGTATTTCATTTAGAACTCCTAGTGACCATCTCACTTATTAGTGTGCATGTCCATCCTCCGTGATTCACGCACATATAAATAAATCTCAAATCTCTTCACTCAAGAAAATATTACTCATGACTCGAGTAGATGAGTACGAAATATTTGAAATTAGTCACACAAACACTAAACGAATCTCGATCTTCATCTCAGTTGTAATAGAACCTACTAGTTTGTCTCTCTTAGATCGCTGACAAATAACTATTATAAAATAATAATAACATTAACAGTCTTTCAATACTGAAGTGAGACATTTATGTTCTAAATATATTTACATTTCTATAAAAAAACATAAATAAATATGTAAAGAAAATATAAAATATAGCCTAAGAAACGTCTAAGGTCCGTATTCTTTGTAGTCTCTATCTTGTCAATCGTATATCTATAAATATATGTTGTTAAATTAATTTTAATGCTAGCAAATGTGATTTAATCACTACATAAAATTTTATCTCTGATCCTTATAAAATAAAATAATTAATCTTGCACTTTAAATAATATTAGTGAAGGTTACAACATGTACATGAATGAAACACACCTAACAAGTATATTATCGAAAAATGTTTTGTTAAATATAATAATTAGAGTTATAATATTTTCACAGATTCTTTTGTATTTAACACCAATTCATGTAAGATGACTTAAATCATAACTGACTTCAATACATCTATGTAGTTTTGAGTAAACGTTACTTAGATATGATTAATCGATATGTTTCAAATGAACTAAATCCCATTTAAAATTTTTGCCCATAAAATTTTTCTTTGTGACTAATTTGTGAGTATTATAGCCTCAGTCCTTACACATTTACGACAAGAGCTCTTAAGTTAAGCCGTATATATATATATATATAATATATACTGTAATCTAATATGATATCACAATACACTAATATAATTACCCGTGAGTGATATTAATATCATCATTAGTATTGCAATATGACAGAGTAAATATAATAATCCATGAGGATTCCTTTATATGATACTTTAATTGCGCAATTGTTTCGCGCTCTGTGACGACAATGGAAGTATTGTTTATTACTCTTGATGACTTGTGATATTACTCCCATATAATTTATCCATTATAATAATTACTTAGTTGATCTACTACTTGTTACTTTATAAGATGGTCCTATTCTATAGTCTGATAATGATGAATATTGTATAAAAATACTTGTATACACCATTACACTCGTGTGCGTATTCCTTTGGCGAAGTGCTTTCTAACCGCTTTACACTATTATGCCTTGGAGGCTACTCAACGACCCTTAATTTATTTGTGGTTTTCCACCCTCATACTACAGCACTCTTATTACGTGTCGTTTTTTATCTCATTACATGCTATTCGTTTGTATATCTATCGAAATGTATTTCCGATTCTCTGTCGCCTTTTTACAATCTATATTTATATTTATTGCAATGTTATCTTGTTATAAATGCGTTTGATCTTGCTACTTTATGGTAAGATTTTGTAGTATATATTAATAACTGTATTACTGGTAAATATTCGGTATCTTTTTCTCGTTATAGACCCTGATAATAATATTTGTCTTTATTATATAGTGTATATTCATGTAATACCTTTCATTCTGGGTTCCTTATTATATATATATGAACTACATATTCATTGTACTATTTATCACGAGTATTACACTAAACTTACCGAATGCTATAGTGTAAAGTTAAATATAGTAACTCTGTATATATGTCCTGTATACTTCTCCATAATCCGTACCTATTAGGATATAATTATATATATATATATAATTAATATCTTATAACAAATGGCATGTTATAATAATTACTAACTAGAAAATTTTGAAGACATTCATAATATTATAGTATATTTATACCTATCTACTATAATGGTCTCTATTGCTACTAACTAAGACTATAATTGGAGTATTCTTAGTAGCTAGAACTAGCGTAATAAACTATAATTTTATATCTCTATAATATACTCACATGCTATACGCATCTTACGTAGATAGGAACGATACTTAAGTATTAAGATCCTTAATTTCAACATCAATATCTTATGTACTATACCTAATAATTTTATCAATACATAGGCCCTACACTTAATTATAGATGTACTTAGGTGAGAATTCTGATTCTTATTATACTATTATATAATATACTATATATATGCTTATTTCTTAGGGAAGTGAGAACTTTTATTAAAAATTCTTCTTATCTCATTCTACAAATATACCATATATATATAGTATTGAGTATTAATATTTTTAGTGGCCTTATATCACTTTATAATTTCCTCAATTAAGTATCTATAATTTACTCAATCGGCTTATTTTTAGTAGTAACTTAGTGAGTCCGACTGAATTCCTGTAAATATGTATTGATTTAACTATATAATATTTTAATTATCATAATTACCTTCCTTTATCCTTGAATTACCTTATAATATAGTAACTATTTAATTGTAATTTATACTTACAATTGCTAAATTCCTAAATTGAAACCTATAATCGACTACTTACTAATTTACCGTTTATATATTAATTATATTACTTATTAGACGCTTATGCCATAACCACCTAGCTATAAATTTTTGCTATATGATACGATCTCTAAGTCTAGTGAATTAGTATTATTATACTACAGAACATATTGATTTATCAAATAGTATATGTTACAACTTCAAACTATTATAGTATGTTATATATCCCTCTTGATAGTTACTACTATCTACTGTACCTCTTATACTTATCTCTATCGTTTTAATTTATATTATCATTCTAACTTATTATTATTTTATAGTTATTACACTATTAATAAATATATTCTATCATGTATTTCATTATATGCCAAGGCTATCGCAGTTTAATAATAGATAGATATTAAATGAATCCATTTTTAATATCTATGAAATATGTATATACAAATGAGTTGGAACAAGGTTAAAATTTGTTCAATATAAATCGTACTCGTCATAAGCTGACTATTACATATTATTCTAAGATATGAACTGTTTGCAGAGTAACATGAGCTACAACGCTCTCCAATATTTATTATTCCTGGCTTTATAAATACTGCAATCAAGAGTTTACTAAGCCTCACGTAAGTACTAATCACAAACTATCAATGAATAACATATAATGGTCTCTAGTCACTACTTTTTTTCCACCGTATAATTGCGTACAGAGTACTTTGATTCGCTGTGCATGTAATTACATCACTAAACCACTGTAAAACTGTATTGCTGAATACAAGAAATTTATTTACATTATTAACTAGCCATAATAATTAGCATATTCATGTCCCCTGAAACTATGCCTAGGTGATTATTCCTTAAATCCACCTTTTAAGCTATTCTAATGACTATCGGTAATATTTTCTATTCACTCAAGTATCTTCTATAGTAGTATCCAACATGACAATATATCACAATATGTATATCTTCAATGTAAACTATCTATATTGATAATCTGCAGAGTATAATCATAACAACCTTATACTACAGCTATAGAATTCACACACGTAAATTATTATATTAATAGCTTACTATTTCCTAATAACTTATATATCTACAAAATTATAAAGAGAATATTACTATTGACCCTTGGCTACCTACTTTATTAAAATATATCTTAAAATCATATCCTACAATATATACTGTTAAGATTCGACGAGCTTATATTAACCTACTTATATTCTAAATATTATGCAATCACCATAGAGTAAGTACTAGTAAAATAACCTTATTGATTTACTATGTATAATAAATGTAATAATCATAGTGTTAGTGCACTTTTCAAATTATTAATTGAGTGTATTTTGACTTTGGATATTCCAAATTATTGTTTAACCGGGAATACGATATAAGAGTATATATAATAGTATACAGCTCAAGTGAATTAATACTTCTTTATTAATATTAAGTTAAATTAGTAGGTAATCTTCTTTTTCAAATCATACTATACAACCTCAATTATTCTATTATAAATTATTCATCTATAGTCGAGTTTAAGTTTTATTAGGAGTTTCAGTTTACTCTTTAAAGTATAGATTTATATATAAATGATAGAGAGTGAATGAAGTATTTTATTTACTTGTTCAAGGGGAGCAATAAATAAAGCTTATATACATAATACCGGTATGTAAGTATTTGTATAAGTACCCAATTATATGAAGATACATGAACGTGTCATTATACATTATTAAATGTAAATTTGATACATAATTCCCACGGAAGAATATTGACCTGTACACGATATTGACTCAGTGCTCTCCGCATGGCGTTTTCTCAATGTCATCCATTTTTGATTTTGTTCTTTGTGAGCTGCATGGAGCTTGAAGCTCTAGAATTGTATGATGTAAAATGGAAATATTCATTAGATTACAAATTCCTTTTCTAACACTAAGTTTAATACTATTTTCGTCGTTTGAATATTATTAAGTAAAATTTAAAGAAATGGAAGAGTATTATTAGAAGAATGTTGGATAGTAAATTTTAAAGAACTTTAATCATATTTGTAACGTCACCGTACGTATACAGAAATTCTATATTATTAATGTGACTAAGTGGTAAGAATAGTATGTAAGCTAATTTATACGATTAATAATACTATTTGAGTACTAATCCCTTTTATTAGTTATTGGGGTCAGTTATAGAATCTTGTAAAACAATTATATGTTTATAGAGTGAGTAGTAATAATGTGATCCCCTGTAATAATTATATATAAATAAAATCCATGTTTTTGAATGGAAGAACCTAATGAATATCTCTATTATATATAAATATTACATACTAGTTATATAAAAATGCTTCACTGAATAGTTCGAAAATACATACTAATTTAAAATGTAATTGATATTATTAACTCAATCCAATCAATGTTAAGGCAATTCGGATTTATCTACTAAATAGTGAGTGTATCACGGTGATACTAATCCTGCATGAGTAGCACGAATAATCATCTCAGAGGCTTATAAATATTGCAATAAGTAATGTCGAGCAACTCACTTTCATCTCCCCAAGCTACATATTCAAATAAATTCTGCAGCCAAAATAAATACGTGTGTCCTTTGTATTTAGAAAAATGTAATAAATCAATCTGTCACTATGTGTAATCTCTAAATTGTCCATCCCAGATCGAGTCACATTCATTTTTTTCAGCAAGATAGTAGTCTTGTCTCTTAGATATTTAACAGTCCCACTACCCACTACTTAAAATAACAATTTTCTCTGTGTGCTAATATTATTTCTGGACTTCTTGAATACATATAAGAGTAAAGTTAAAAAATAATATGCAATATATTAGTAAAATTTGATAACGCATAATTTTAATGCAATTATTAATTATGTCTGTGTTATTTTATATTAATATTAATTATATAAATATGTTATTACTCTTTTAAAAAAATTAGGTCAGTAATCACCGAGGGAATTACTTTAACTAGTAATAATTAACACTTAATATCTAAAATTTTTACGAAAAGATTAATGAAATATCACCTAAAAAATATTAAAAAAAAGACTCAAAAATTTTGGGTTGTTTTTTTAAAAAAACATATGTATTTAATCTGGACTCAAACTACATTGATAAAGTGATGTATTTTTCCTAATTATTAATGATTATTATTATTTATTATATTTTATTTATTATTTATTATTATATTAGTATTATAATATATTATAATTAATACGCTCCAAGCTGGATGATTTATATTAACTATTATATATAATTATAATATTTATTTATTTTTTATGAATGTCATGATTATTTGATATATTATTATTTGAGGCTTTTAATGTATTATTTAGATTAATTATATATTTTTTCTTATATTTATGTTATTATTTATCTATAGATATTTGAAACGTTTTTATTATAATTACATGAAATATTTATAATTTTCTACTCGTTTTTGTTGTTTTTGTATGATTGTCATCATTCTCTTCGTATTTGATATTTGCTAAATTTTTGCTATGGTGAATAAGTCTCTCTTAAAAAATATTAATTTAGATTACCTGATATTTCTCTGAATGTCTCATGACCGTACGGCCAAATGAAGAACCAAAGACTATTCCAATTGATCGTAGCGAAGATGAACATATTTGGACAGTACTAGTGATTACTGGTGTAATGGAATATATCCTACTGTGAGTTATTTAAAGGATTTACATATTATTATAAATAAGTAATAGTTGTATTGTTATAATTAATAAGTTTATTTTTTACAATATTTCAATTTTTATTTTATTATATAATTATTATATGGCTGGTTAACCTAGAACTGATAGAAGGTGTATATATATGTACATAAAACCGTAACCATAATTGAACATTAACTTCGAATCATATATGGCTTTCTTTGATATGTCTCCTCAGTGATGTAACGGAACTGACCATTTCATTATGAAGAATTAATTTATATGTTTTCAGAGTGTGTGTTATATATTTTGATTTGACTCTCGGATATATCTATGACTGTTGATCTAAGAAGAGTGAAGTGAAGTAGATATCTTGTGTTGTTGATTAAATTAAATAAAACATCAGAATTCCTAGTTACTATTAGTTGGAATTAGAGTAACGTTTTACTATTTATACTTGACAAATAAAATATGTCTCATAATCATGATATAAAGTGATAAGTGACTTTGGATTTTGTATATCCCACTATATCTCTTTTACTCATAGCTCTGGATATCAAATATCCAACATAATTTAATGCTTTTCTCTACATTATATATTAATAAAAAAATGAGAATGTATGAAGAAAAGAAATATGCAAACGTTTATATATATATAAATACAATTTAAATAAACCAAAAATGTTTTTGCTTCCTACAATTTTTAGGTTCAATTTAATGAAGAAGGTTATTCCAAAGAGATTCTCAAAAATGATCTTTGTGAATTAGTTATTAACAATAGTACGTATGAGTCGTTATGGCAAATAAGATGGCTTTTAAATATAATTGAATTTAGTTTTAATAAGTAAAAAAAGTGTAAGGTTCTTCACTAGGTTTCTCAAATAAAAGTTTTCCCTTGTTATGGCAATGTTCCTCTTCTCTTGTCATGACAATGGTTTACTCAAAGAAAATAAAATTTAAGCTTCTCAGTT
>JABUQX010094470.1:0-32564 GCA_015478945.1 Trachelipus rathkii | reverse complement strand
TTCATTGGTGGAAAACCTTTGAGACATTCTCTTTGGAGGAGGGAGAAAAAGAAGTTTTCAGCAGGCTTGGTAGGTGGCGTGATGGGAGGGTGGTTGCTGAATGAGACTGAGATGGGAGTTGGGTGAGAAGTTGAAGGAAGTAGATAATAGGTGAAAGGAGGAGGAAGGTGAAGAAGGAGGAGGAGAAGGAGATTTTTGAGGTGGGTGATGAGAAGGTTGAGGTAGGGGAGGTGAATCAGATTGAGGTGGGGAAGGTGGGTCAGATGGAGGAGGGGGGGGAGGTGAGAGGTTTCTCTGTGGTGATTGCAAAGAAGGTGGAAGTTGTCTCTTAAAATAGATGGTGTTGGGAATTGGTGGGGTGGGGGGAGGGGGTTGAATTTGTTGAACTATATTAGGAGGGGGTTTATTAGATGGTACAAGATCACTTTTTGGTTTGGTAGTGGAAATTGGAATATTATTAGCTCTAAGTTTAGAGATTTTTATGTTGTCCCTATGCACAATAAAAGTTTTAGAAGTTTTTAAACATTGCAAAAGTAACTTATTGAAATGGACTAACTGTTTGACTAAGAACGGGCCGGTCCACTTCGAAAACAATTTCGGACTTTGCCTTGGTTTCTTGACGTCAATTACAAACACATAATCGCCAACTCTAATCGGAGTTGAAGTTGCCTTCTTATGTTGTTTATTCATTTGTGTTGTTGTTTCTTGCTGAAGATGTTGGCGAGCTTGGTCTCGAATGAGATTAGCCCTTTCTGCAAGGTCTTGAATGTAACTGTGAATAGGTTTTTGAGGTTCAGATCCTTTAGTAAAAGGAGATATGTAGTTGGGGAGATCCCATGGAAGACGTGTTGTACGTGTACAATAAGAAGTGGGGGGTACAACCTATAGAAGAGTTGAATGTGGAATTAATTGCTATTTGAGTGAAAGGAATTAATTTACCCCAGTCAGTGTGGTTCGAGTTGACATAGTGCCTTAAATGATTTGCAATCTTCAACATTTCTCTCTCCGAGATTCCGTTAGCTTCAGGTCTTCGAACGACGATGTTTACTGCTTTCACACCCCACTGCTTACAAATCTCTTTGAAGAAGTGAGAAGTTAGTTCGGGGGCCCTATCAGACACCACTACTTCAGGCGTACTATGTCTGCATATAACTCTTTCTAGCAATGCCTGTGCTATATCTTTAGCTGTGTGGTGAATGAGAGGGACGAGTTCCACATATCTTGTGAGGCTGTCCTTCATCACCAATATATACTTGGCCTTAGTATCCTTGCAGGTAGGTAGAGGGCCCAACACATCGAGATGAAGTCTCGAGAATGGCTCTAGCGGAAGAGGGTAACTCTTTATTTCTGCACTTTTTGGCTTGTTGCCTTTAACTCTCTGGCATGAGACGCAAGTTGTGCAATATTCTTTGACCAGAGTATGCAATCTTGGAAATATATACTTTTCCCTGATTCTATACACTGTTCTCTCAATGCCACAATGTCCAGATGGGAGAGAGTCATGGTTAAACTCAATGATAGAATGGATCATTGAGTCAGGTACTTGGAGTAGGAATGTGCCATCCTGTGTTGCATAATGTAAAATGTCGTCAATGAGGACGTGCGGAAAAGTGTCAGCCGTAATGTCCTGGTGCTGAAGAGGTTTATTGTGAGAGAGTAGAGGCTTGGCAAAATCATAAAGATCTTTCAGTCTATCGCAGGTCTTTTGTTCTCTCACAAAGTTTTCTTTTGTTAGATGAAAGTTTGTTTTTGGTAAAATTGTATTCTGAGCAAGAGTGTACGTTAAAGGAGGTGGGTTGCGGCTTAAGTAGTCCGGAACTACATTGAGTTTTCCTTGTTTATAAATTATTGTAGGATTAAAATGTTGAATATATAAATTCCACCGCTCGAGTCTCCCAGAGAGTTGTTTGTGTCTGATGAGATGAATCAAAGGTTGGTTATCGGTAATGATAGTCACCTCGTAACCAAAAATGGTGTTACGGAATTTGCGCAGTGCAAACACAATCGCCAGAGCTTCCAACTCCAGAGTATGATAATTTGTTTCCGCTTTAGAAAGTGATCTGGAAATAAAGGAGAGGGGTTTCTCCTTATTGTTGTCATCTAATTGATATAAAACAGCTCCCAGAGCAATATTTGAAGCGTCAGTGTTGATAAAAAATGGCTTTGTGTAGTCTGGGTAACACAACTGTGGTTGTAATAGTAACTTGTTTTTAAGTATTTCAAAAGCTTCCGCTTGTTCGGGACCCCATATGAAAGGAACGTTTTTGCGTATGAGTTGTGTAATAGGCTTAATAGTTTGGGAGTACCGGTCTAGTAAATGAGAAAAATAATTAAGAAAGCCTAGTAAACTGCGCGTCTCTGAGACGTTGGTTGGCGGCTTGAAAGCTGTAAGAGTTTTAAGTTTTAGAGGGTCTGGACTTATGCCCTCTTTGGAGATTTTAAAACCGAGAAAAAGGAGAGAAGTTCTTAGGAATTTACACTTCGACAGTTTCATTTTTAGCCTGTTTTTTCGAAATGCATCAAAGACCTTCTTTATGTTTTCAAGATGGTTTTCAAGAGAAGTTCCCATGATAAGAACGTCGTCGAGGAAAACTCTGCAGGCGTCACCTAAAAGATTATGTAAACATAACTCCATTAATTTGGCAAATGCTGAGGGGGCGTTGGCTAACCCAAAGTTCAAACGAGTTGGGCAATACTGCCCTCTAGTAGTTCTAAAAGCGAGTAGCGGTTGTGTCTCTTCTTCAATTTCCATACTGTTATAAGCATCCTTAAGGTCGAGGGACGTAAAGATAATACTGTTGCCCAAAGAACTTAAGATGTCATTTATGCAAGGCAGCGGAAATCTCGTCAAAATGGTGTTTGAATTTAAAAGTCTGTAGTCGACCACTACCCTTAGATCACCGCTCTTTTTTGGAATGATCAGTAGAGGTGCCGAGTGTTCGCTTGAAATGGGTCTTATCTTCCACCCACTCTTCTATGTGTTTTAAGTACCTGTGGGGGAGGCGGTATTGTGGTCGGTATAATACCTTGGGCGCATCTTCCTTGAGTGTTACTTTAAATTTCATTAGCGGACAGATCGGTACTTCATCATCTTCTAATGCTATGATGTCTTTGTAGGACATGAGAAGGTCCAATAACGATTCCAGTTGATTTGGATCCGTCAAAGATGCACATTCGTCTTCTTCATTTTTAAAAGATTCTTGGATTTCTTTATAAGTTTTTCGCAGTTGCGCTGCAGAAAGGCCTCTAGAGGAGGTGGCTAGATTGATGTGCGAAGTTTCAAAAGGAGTGTCTAGCGTAAAGAGGGGATTTGCTGTTGTCAAAAGTGAGTTTGTTTGCAAGGTGTGATGTGCGGCGGACATATTTATAATATCTATAAGAACCTGGCCCTGTTGAACAGTGCTCATAACACTACCAATGAATATACAATTATGGAGGAATGACTTTTCAGAGGCTAAGACGAGGTGGTCCGGGGGAGGGGTTTGTGCTAAAGAAAAAGCATTCACAGATAGAGTGGTCTTTGAATAAGGATCAAGAGTGACATTTTCAATAATGCTTAATTTGTATATAGTATCTGTGTCTATCATAATATCGTTTGTAAAGGTTGTGTCTTTAGGGTAGAGAGGCAAGGAAGTGTTGTGGTTTACCTGAGGTTTAGTAAGATTTTGACGTTGAGGGTATATAGGGATGAGAGGCATAGAAATGGAAGCTGTATCAGACATAATGGAGATAGTGTTGTTGTGAACTTCAAATCTAATCTGTGGTTGAGTTAAAAAATTAGTCCCTAAAAGTAAATCGGCTTTGAAGCCACAAAAAGAGTCGTCAAGGACAATGAAATTTACAGGAACCAAAATGTGTTTAATGTGGATGTGCAAAATTGTGGTACCAATTTGGTTGAATGTGTCCCCTGTGATTGACTTCAAAACAATAGGAGTTTTTATTAAAGGGATGTTAATGGCATATTTGCTTTCTAATTCTGAGATGAGGGAATGTCTAATGAGAGAGGAGTTTGATCCCGAATCCAAGAGAAAGCGTTTATTGTTTAATGTATAAGAGTTAAAAGATATATCAGTATCAAGAAAATAAGCGGGTCCTATGAGAGAATGATATGTTGCCTTTTCATCTTTGATTATGTTTGTATTGTTTGCAAATGATGAAGACAAAGTTAGCTCCGGTGGGATAGTGCTTTGAGAATTACTGTGTTTAGTGCTTGTAGTTGAATAAGAAGATGATTTGGTTTGAGGTAGAGTGATATTAGAGTCTATTATAGGTGTGGTTTGAGTAGAAGGATTTGAAAAATCAGGTGTTGAGAAAGAGAGTTGGTGATGAGATTTAAAATTTTTGTTCTGTGGGTGTGTGTGGATCGATTCTTTTTCCTCTAAATGTGAATTAATAATGGGTGGTTTTGAGTTTGAAAATGGAACTGCGTCATTAGTGAAAGAGGAGGAATAAGTAGTTACTTGAGGAGGAGAGAGAGAGTTGGTATAGAGATTTGAAGTGAGAATTTCAACTTGAGAGGAGCTAAATGGAGGGTGAGGCTCTAAATATTTATCAAATGATGGTTCGGAGGATAAACTATCTTGCACAGAAACATGAGTGTGAGTATCTAATAAAGAGTCTGAAAACAATGCCTCACTAAAATTTAAAATGGTATCTGAGGAGTCGTTTTGAGCGGGAGGTGGAGGGTGGGGTGGAGGGTCCTGAGAGAGATTCGCTTTTGTAATAGTTTGAGCGTGTTTAGAAAGAGAAGAGAAATCTATAGTAGACATTAATGAGGGGGAGAGATCATAGTTTTTAATTAAATCTAGGAAAGAATGTGAGGAATCTGTGAAATGGAATGGTAACATATAATGAGAACAGGAAGGAGAGGTTTTAAAACCATGCTGTGTGTGTTCAAAATGTAGGTCCAATTTGGATTTTACATTTAAAATCAAATCCCTATCTAAAATCAAATTGGAAGTAATATTATCTATTCTAGGGTGTGCTATGCTAGATATAGTACTTTTGTCATGTGCTCTACTTACTATTTTTTTCTGTCTGTAAGGGTTGAAAGTGCGCTTTCTTAACCCCCTGTTTTCACCATCCAAACTGTTTATTGATGTCTCATAGCTAATATCATGCCTAAGAGTGCTATTTGGGATGCCTACAGCATCGCTGTTCGTAACCTTCGCATCCTCTGAGCATATTGTATCACCTTTCTCCATCTCTCTATTCCTTTCCCAGTGCTTCATCTGCGTTGAAGCAAAATCAATATCAATGCATACACTTTCATTACTACCCTCATTTTCCCTCCTATATGCGGCATTTTGTGCTAAACTGGAATCATCCAGACGTGAGTCATATATATTACTACTACTTTCACTGTCCGCAATTGCGGTTGTAGCTTGAGAAGGGTTCCTATCCCACATCCTAGGATTACTAAAATGGGCGATAGGGTTAACCCTTGTGAGGTGTGAAAACTCAGAGTTGGATTTTCCATTTACGTCATGCTCTACTTGAACAGGTTCTATTCCCCTAGGTATTACAACCTCATTAAAATTATTATTAATATTAAAAGAAATATTATTATTAGTATTAGAGAAGGTATTATTGTTAAAATTAGAAATATCATTAAAATAAATATGATTATAAATGTTACTTCCATCTTTTGGCAATGGGCCAAAAGTAGGGTTAAAAACCTGAACCTTAGTTAAGTGATGAGATGTTTGAGCATGAGAACCTCTAGAAAAGAAAGCATTTTGATTAATAAAATTATTGTTTATAAAACCTACAGATCCTTCCGACATCTCATTTGGTACATCCTCTGGAACGGCTAAGGATACATCATCATCTGCAGGATACTCAGAGCTGAAATGGAAAAAAGAGATATTATGGTCCCTATCTAGTGTATCGTGTGATTGTGAGCTAAGAGAGACGGCATTGGCTGGTTCGTCTTGATCACACATATGCTTCTGAACATTTTCTGCGTTTACATATTTTATATTATTAACTCTCTTTTTATCAAAATCACTCTCTGAAGGTAACAACACCTCATCTTCAGGAGAGTTCAAAGCTTTAAAAGAGAGCGAGTTAGTGTTTTGATTTCCATTTATAGTTGCCTGAGGATCGGCTTTATTTAAATTTGTAACTGAAATATTCTGAGAGGTGTCGTCGGAGTGAGCATTTAGATGATAATTTACAAGCCATTTGTGTGAAATATTTTTAAAATCATCATTTTGAGCAGCGGTGCCCATGTTAAGTACAGGCAATTTCCTCTCAGTTACATTATTATAGTTATTTAAATAATTTATATTTTGAACATTATGCGACCTACTTTCAACATTAGTAGAGTGTGATTTAGCGTTAAAATTATTTGGAACATTAAAACAATTAGTATCTAATATGGTATGTGAAACATGGTTAGCAACATTATCGTGAAATGATTTGCATGAGGTAACATTTTTAAAATTTTCATAATAACGCTGAGCATTTAAACAGAGTTTAGATTTGCATGAGAAGCATTTTCAAAGTTTACATTACAATTTGTATTATTTTTATTTGTAAAAATATGTGATTGAGAATCATTGTGATCTACATTTATAGGTGCATTCAAATTACAAGGAGATGAGGAGGGCGTTACAACATTCATATAATTAATACTTAAAATCTCCTTTGAACTTGCTTTGAGCGTACAATCATATTTTGTTTTATTATATAAAAAGCCCTTTTTTATAAATGTAGTATGAAATTTAGGTTTATTGAAATGAACATTTGAAATAAAGTCACAATCTTTTTGAGAAATATTGGTAGGCAAAACATTTAAAATTGTGTTTTTACTCAGATTTTGAGAACTATCTTTCATAATATTTTCAAAATATGCCTTGTGAGTGGTGGCGTTTTTGTGATCTATCACATTGAGAATTTCGTCGAAAGCACCAAGAGTGGTGGAACTGCTACTTTTACCATATTTATTGTAGTTATCAAATTTTTGCCTCTGGGAGAGGGTTGCTGAATCATTTTGATATTTTTGTGGAGATTCGAATCGTTCCGGAGCGTCAGTATAAACTTTTGGGGAGGAGTTTTGATGGTGAGAGATTTGTTTCTCGGTAATAGATTTCTTCATATTATGTTAGGAAAACGGTTTCTTCTGAGTGTGATGTGGTAATATAATTTTTACTTTGCATTATGAGCAAGAATATTCTTGGTGAGAATTATATGCTTGTGAGGAACGTGTGCCTTTTTGAGCGTTATGTGGCAACGTTTTTATTGTTTATCAATTTATATAGTGAAATTTGCGATAAAACTTTTATCATAAAGATGAGTAACATATGCCCTTCCAATATGGCAAAATGTGAATAATTTCGTGTTGTCCTCAATTTGGACGATTAGTAGTAAAATAAAATTTCCCCAAGAGTTTACTTTAATTTTTACGTTAAAGCAATGGCTATTTTTATTTAAAATATTCAAGATATTCAAATGGGGTGAATAAAAAGTTAATTTAAAATAATAAAAAAAATTTGCAATTAGCCTTTATACTTTTTGAAACGTGAGTTTTATAACTAACCTATGTGTGCTATTGTTCCTGCGGCTTCAAGCTGGCAATCGGATGTTTGTTACTTTGCGAGATTCTTTCACAAACTTCTTGAGGTAACTTCAGAGTGAAGAGGATCGCCACTCTCCCAAATCTACTTCTGGGATAAATGCTAATGATGCTGCCTTTTATGGTAGGATTACCTTGAACAACAAGCTTTCCAATAAAATTTTATTTCTCAAATCTCAATCCCGATTGCCAGTTGGACGCATCAAAATCGGGAAGTGGAACAATACACATTAGGGTGGAACGAAAAAACTGATATATTTTTTTTCCAAACGTAATAGTGCGGAAAAAGTTGCCTTTTGATATGTATGCTTTACCCTTAAAATTTGGGAGATGTACGACAATTATTACCGGTGCCCCAAGAGGTTTGATTGTAATGGTTTTTTGAAAATATGTAACCATTTTCTAATACCAGGAGACCACTGGGGGTACTAATATTTAATGTAATAGTACGTAAAATGTACGTTTTAGTGCATACATGTAACCGCAAAAATTTGGTCAACCTAGATAAACTTGTTCTGTTGCTACAACAATTTCCATTTATAATTCTTTAATATTTTCCTAATGCACGAAACACTTTTAACTCTCCCACCACTGTTTCGCGCCTTTCTGATACGCATGCATAAACTAATTGCCAGTTTGTTTCATTTCTCATTTGTCATCATTGTGAATCGAGCGTTAGTATCGGTAGTACGTGTTTTGTTGTTTAATTGTTTATTTGATTTATGTTAATCTTATAATACCATCGCTTGAATCTTTACCGCCAAATGAGCGTCTCGCCGTCAACCATCAGTTTTAAAGACTAGAAAAACTGAGTTGTATTGTTTTTGGTGCCCCAAGACGGCTAAAAGACAGTGTTTTACCTACTTATGAAGATATAATGAAGTTTTTATTGTGATTAAGACATGCCTCTGAAATTAAAACACTTGGTGAAATAGGTGAGATCATTTCTTTAAAGCTGACCAAGTTATGGAATAGAGCTTTTATTCCTATAGTATCTCATAATCGGATTATGAAATTATTTAGAGACTATTATGAGAAGTACAGAAATCTTTTAAAACCATGTAAAGGGCGAAAAAATGACAAGTACAAATTAAAATTACATTTATTCCAAGAAAATGCCAAAAAAAGTGATCTGATATTGCAGCCTGCAAATGCAAAGATTTTTCTACATGCAATTGTGAAAAATTCCGAAAAGTACCTAAAGAAGAGCAATTGTTTCTTATTGACCAACGAACTGAGAGAAAAATGATCATGAGTTCCGTTGATATTGTGGATACCAGGAAAAAGAAAGGAGAAGGAAATGTTAATATATATTAGGTATAAAGAAACTGATTCAACAAATAAATTAAGTGGACGATAGTTTGGGAAATAAAGAAGATGGAGCTGGAGAAGTATCTATACTGGCTATTGAAAATTGCAGTGATGTGGATGTTCACATCACAGCAATTTGCTCTGGCTAACCCACGGAATTTGTCACAATTACCTGCATGTAGAAAAATCTTTTGCATTTGCAGACTGCAAAATCAGATCTTCTTTTTTTTTGGCATTTCTTGGAATAAATATATAATTTTAATTTGTACTTGTTATCATTTTTTCGCCCTTTTCATGGTTTTAAAAGATTTCTGTACTTCCCATAATAGTCTCTAAATAATTTCATAATCCGATTATGCGATACTATAGGAATAAAAGCTCTATTCAATACATAACTCGGTCAGCTTTAAAGAAATGATCTCACCTATTTCACCCAGTGTTTTAATTTCAGAGGTATATCTTAACCACAAGAAAAACTTTATTATATCTTCATAAGTAGGTAAAACACTGTCTTTTAGCCGTCTTGGGGCACCAAAAACAATACAACTCAGTTTTTCTAGTCTTTAAAACTGATGAAGTTGACGGCGTAGACGTCATATTTTAGGCCGTAAAGATTCAAACGATGGTATTATAAGATTAACATAAATCAAATAAACAATTAAACAATAAAACACGTACTACCGATACTAACGCTCGATTCACAATGATGAGAAATGAAACAAGCTGGCAATTATGCCGTAACGTATCAGAAGGCCTTGAGAAACAGTGGTGGGGGTTAAATTGTTTCGTGCATTAGAAAAATATTAAAAAATTATAAATAAAAAGTATTGTGAAACAGAACAAGTTTATCTAGGTTGACCAAATTTTGCGGTTACATGTATGCACTAAAGCATTACATTTGCATACTATTACATTAAATATTAGTACCCCAGTGACAACTACAATTCCTGTCATGGTATTAGAAAATGGTTACATATTTTCAAAAAACCATTACAATCAAACCTCTTGGGGCACCGGTAATAATTGTCGTACATCTCCCAAATTTTAAGGGTAAAGCATACATATCAAAAAGCAACTTTTCCGCACTATCACCAGTTGAACGCATAAATATTGGGAAGTGGAACAATACACATGTGATCAGAACTCACGTTTAAGCAAAGTCATTCCTCATGGCGAAAAGTTTGCTGGCGTGGGGAGAATAAAAGGGGGGGGGAGTGGAGTTGGTATTCCCTTAAAATTGGGGGAGTCTCTCTTTGAGATATACGTGGGAAAATGGGGGAAAGCATCGGAAGACGCTTGCTAGCCAATCAAAAAGACGGGAAGACAAATGAAAGGGGGGGGTGAGGCGATTTATCTATATCTCTTTTTTTTATATATTTAAATAAAAAATTTTGACTTAGAGGAAGTAAGTAATAAAAAAAATATGCAATTATTTTTTCTATATATACATATATATATATATATATATATATATATATATATATATATATTTTATATATATACATATTCAGATATATATTCATATCTTTATTATAATCTAAATATAAAAATTGTTTTGTAAAATTGTATGAAAATATATATATATATATATATATATATATATATATATATATTATATATATATATATATATATATATAACTATATATATATATATATATATATATATATATATATATATATATATATATATATATATATATATATATATATACTATATATATATATATATATATATATATGGAATGGTGGAATGAAAGATCATGCAAGCGGTTAAAAGAACAGAAGCGTGGTTGAATGTGCTAAAAAGCAAATATGATGAAGATTCAAAAAATGCTTGGAGATGGGGAGGAAAAAAGAGAAATACTAAAGGACATATATCTCGTAGGAGAAAACAAAATTAAATGGTGTAGTTTGAAAGCAGGATGAATAAAGACATACAAGGGAACAGGAAGCTTTTCTGGAAGGCAGCGCGAAAGGTTAAGAGAGTAAAGGGAATCTTTAGAGAATAATGAATAGGGATGAAATGTGTTTATGTAACTGATGAAATGGATGTGAGAGAGAAGGTGTGGAAAGAACACTTCGAAAATCTGCACAATATTAACAGTAATGATGAAGTGTTGAATGTGTGCGGTTTTGATGGTGCAAGAAAGAATGGGTACTTTGGGGATGAGGTTATTAGTAAGGAGGAGGTAATGGGTAGGGTGAAAGTTGAAGAATGGTAAATCTGCAGGTATAGATGAAATTACTAGTGAAGTCCAAGAGCGGAGGCGAGATGGTGATTGATTGGATTTGGAGGATTGTAATAAAGCGTTTATGGAAGGTATAGTTCAAGGGATTGGAGAGAAACGGTAATAACGTATTGTATATGGGGTAAGGGAGAAAGAACTGTGAGAAATTATAGAATAAGTTTATTTATTATTGAGTGTTGGGGAAGGTATGCTGGTATTTTGGTCGAAAAGAGTGCGTCAGTGACTGAGGACTGATTGGTGAAGAACGAAGCAGGTGCGTTTTAGAAGTGGTAGGATGTGTGGATCAAATCTTTTACATTGAAACAAATGATTGAGAAAATGAGGGAAAAGAAGAATACTCGTATATTAGAGGTTTATGGATTTTTGGATTTACAACAGGCGTATGTTAGAGTTAATAGGGAAGCGTTATAGGGCAAGGTGTTAGTGATATATGGTGTTAATGGTAAGTTCTGAATGGAATCAAAAAAGTATGTATGACGATAATTAAGCGTGTAAGAGTAAATGGTGTCAATGGTGATTGGTTTAGGATAAATAGCGGAGTAAGACATAGGGATGTGTTATATCTCCTTAGTTATTCAATTTGTATATGGATGGGGTTATGAAAAAGAATTTATGAGGTGGGGATGGCTTGGGAGAGCAATTGTTAGAGGTAATTTGGAGAATGAACAGGTTGAGTGGAGGGAACCTACCTATTGTATATGCCAGATGATTTGGTTCTGTGGCGAATCTGAAGAGAGTTTGAAGAGTTGATAGAGAGATTTGGCAGGGTGTGTGTGTGGATGAAAGTAAACGTGGATAAAAGTAAGGTTATGGTTGTGAGTGAGAGGACACTCCTCAGTGTGTGAAGTTATGTTAGATGGTGAGCAGCTAGAACAAGAGGTCTGATTTTAAATATTTAGGGTATATGTTGGATGAGAAGAGAACAGATGATGCAGAGTGTAGTAGGAGGACTGTGAATGTGGGAAGGTGGCTGGTGCAATTAAATCGTTGGTGAATGCAAAGGGACTAAATTCTTGAGAATTGTGCTAGAGATTCTTACATGAGGAAGTATGTTTGTATTTACCTGTGTTGTGCCAGTATGGTAGTGAGACTATGGTCTGGAATAAGTATAGATCTAAAGTTCCAATGTGTTCAGATGGACAATCAGGGGTTGTGCTAGGTGTGAGAAGAAGAATTGATAAAGAGAGAGGAATGAACGTATTAGAGAGTGGTGTGGTGTTAAGAAAGGGGTAGAAGCAAGAGAGAATAAATGAGAAAGTATGTTGGAATGGTTTTTGGTCATGGAAGGATGAATGATATTGGGATTTGGGTGTAAGCGGATGTAGTGGGTAGTGTGTTGGGGAACCGACCGGCTGGAGACCGAGAAAGTGGATTGAGTCGGTGGACATTGTCTGAAGGAGAGAAATGTGGGTTAAAGGCGAGAATAAAGGTGCATGATAGGAGAGAGTGGCGGGGGGTTTTGTATGGGGGGCATGGTTGTGGCCCACGGTAGGGATTGAACCCTTACATTGACGATTTACCATAGTGGGGGCGTCACGGTCCCATGATGCTCTAGGGTTTTCTGTCTGTGACGAGCTCTCACTAGTTGTATACAGGGGGCGGTAAGGCTGGGCTTTCTTTCGACGTTTGTCATGTTCTCCCACTGCTTTTCTTTTCCTTGTACAGCACCCTACCCCCAATCTTGGGGCAAAAGAAGGTGAAGAAAGAGAGAAATATATATATATATATATACTATATATATATATATAACAACTTAACTTATATATATATATATATATATATATATATATATATATATATATATATATATATATATATATAACTATACTGCTATATATATATTAAGAGATGTACCGATACCAGAAAAGGGGCCGATACCGATACTCTATTTTTTTAGGTGCCGATACCAATACTTTAATTAATATAATAAATATACAGTAATAAGATAGAACTTTTGTGTACTGCTAGGCAACTCAGGATTGCATTCCCTGTACAACAAATACTTAGTCATTTATTTCATATTTGGTTGTGCCCAAGTATATTTATTTGATAAATTAAAATAGTATCTAAGGAATAATAAATGCAAATATAATATTTATGTTTGTGATTATTCAAAAAAAAATTCCATTTCCATTTTCCAATAAGTATTAACAAAGTTTAACTACTAGCTTTTATGTTTTAACATGATTACAATTTACAAGAAGATTCTTTAAATATCTACAAAAAAAGAATAAAAATAATGAAAGAAAAGACCTCAATTAATCAACTGAAAAGACAAAATAAAAAAACCCTATTATTCAAACATAATGAGGGGTATTAAAGGTTAGCAGCAAACAAGGATTTGGTTTGTCAGATGAATCCCTAAGAGGGTGAAATCTATAAATGTTTGTAACAAAATCTTTTCTGCTGGAGATTTTTTCATTATGACATTAAATCTTCGTCTTTCTATTTCATAACAGAAAATAGTGCTTTATGTGTTCTTTATATATCGTCTGGGATTAGAAATAATAGGAATGTTTGCGAGATGTTAGGATGACAGAATGGAACTTTGATTTCGGTTAGCAACTTGTACGAGAATGGACCCATTTCTCATTAAAGTGACTGGAGGGTCTTCAACTCCTAAAACTTTTTCAAGTGCATCGCTGAAAAGAATGGTTCTGTGCTCAGTAAGAGCTTTGGAGGTAGTGGATAGCAGTATATGATATATCGGGAATGATGTGTCTGCTGGCATTCCTGGTGGGGGTGCAGCATATGGAGTAAACGAATGAGAACGACTATGACGGGGGGCACCTTTGCGGGATTGCCCGGACCGTTGGGGCACCTGGGGTGTTTGGGGTTTGGTAGTCGACGAATCTTTGAAATGTAAAGGACCCTCAGGTGTAGGAGAAGGAAGTAAGGCATAGGTACCTGGTCTAGAAGTAGTAGGGACCGCGGTAAGTTCAAGCTGGGAACCTGACAGATGGTAGTTGTTGATGTTGTTTGGCTCACATTGGTTTAATAACGTTTTCTGTTAAAGACTTTTCCATAAAAATTTTTACCACAAACTTCGTCTCCATGAATGAACATTGTAACAATAAAGCATATGAGATATAAACGTAAATAACAGGATGGGCTGGAAAGGCGTATATTTCATAAGGAAGGGTAATCCTTCTCTCCACAACAGGTCACAGTCCAGAGACCCACACAACCACCCGGACCCAACCCCGTAGGGTGGGCTGTGGATGGCCTCGGAAGATCCTCCCGGAACTCTACGTCGGTGACCCACCCGCGTACCGCACGGCACCTTATCTTTATATCTTCACGTAAAGCCCGAGATTATACACCAAAGTGTAGAACAGCCTCCTCGCCGGTTAGCTCAAGGTTCGGGTTCCCTACAATTGGCGGCCCAGTCAGAGGTGAGCTGAAATGACCGGTTTTTCAACTGTACCCTCATCCACGGGGAGGAAGTGTGGGGTGAACTGAAAACCCATGCGGGAAGAGGCACCGGATAGCCCATGGGGCTGTGATGGGAAAAGGGGAGGGCAACCTTATACAACTAATTAAAGGGACTTATGGGTGGGAATTCAAAAAAAAATAAATAAAGTTAGAAACTGTGATAAAGAAGGTGGATTGAAAGGACGGAAAATTTATGTAAAATGAGGGGAAAGAATGAAGATAGAAGGAAGGAATTGCATCAGCGACGAATGCATAATTTATGAATACACGTGCTGGGGGTCGGAGGGGACGCACAAAAGACCCATCTGCATTGGTTCTCATAGCTATGCCATGCCCAAGTTTATAATCAAGAGCATAACACCACTATGAGAATCAATACACCCTTCCGGGCATATATATATATATATATATATATATATATATATATATATATATATATATAAATCTATAATATATATGTTATTTATATATATATATATATATATATATATATATATATATATATATAACTATATATATATATATATATATATACACGTATATATATATTATAAAAATATATATATATATATATATATATATATATATATATATATATATATATATATATATATATATATATATATATATATATATATATATATATATATATATATATATACCGTAACTGCCATATATATCTCTATATATCTATATATATATATATATATATATATATATATATATATATATATATATATATATATAACTATACTCTTGCTATATATATATATATATATATATATATATATATATATATATGGTATAATGTGGGGGCGGTAGGTTGGGCTTTCTTTCCGACTTGCGTCATATTCTTCTACCATTTTCTATTCCAGTGTATGTTACACACCTTAGATCAGTCTTGGGGGGAGAGAGAAGGTGGGTGATGATGGTGATGACATATATATATATATATATATATATATATATATATATATATATATATACTTTAGATATATCACAACCAACTATATATGTAACTATATAACTATCTAACATTTATCAATTTATATACATTATTATATATATAAATGAAGAATATTGATAGCCATCCAATAGGGTGTTTGTGCATCCTCAATGAAATAAATTTCATACATAGTGCCTACCTATATTATCACCAAAATTTTACCATTCTCCTGTTCTCATTTTAAATAAGTTTTCTTCAAGAATATTTAAACTCACCTGCTGCAATCCTGTGGCCAAACTTTCTTTGCCTCGATTAATTTTCCTTTTGTATTAATGTAACTTTGTCCCGTATTTTTAAGTTCAAGTCGTCTTTTTTTGTCATTAATGGAACCAACTGCATTACCAAGAGATTTTACTGTAAGGTCTTCATCACACTCTCCATTTTGCTTCTGAAATTAATTGCAAATACTTTGAAGGATTTTTGGGTATTATTAAAAGCTGTAAGAGATTTATTTCAGACATGCTCAATACCGTCTTACATATTTACAAAAAAAAATTTTCATTTAAAAATCATAAAACATTTAATGATTCCATTATAATAAAAGTAGATATCCTATTTTATAATACGCTTTTGTTTTAAAGAATATAATCAAACTTTCTTTATAATTAACAATCTTTTAAATTTTTGTAATTGAAGTGTTAAGCCTCTAAAATATTGGAAAGGTCGGACAAACCTGCAACGCTAAAATATGTCTCTGTTGTTGTTGCTTTGTTAAACTTGAGAAACCAGCATGACTGCTTGGTTCAGGGGGATTCATCCATAATGATGTTGATAAAAATGATTGAAGAATATTTGAGGCAATTGAGTTCTGCACCAAAACAGCTTCTGCAAGATTTGTTTCTACATCTTCTCTTTCTGAAAGGGATAAGTAGTAAGTAACTATTAAAAACAATACAGAATAAAATAAATAATCTTCTGCTTAATATTGTATAAATTTAAAAAAAGAAACTATACTAAAAATGGTCTAATAAAATAACTGGTAAACTGCCTCACAAAGGAAATTATATATATATATATATATATATATATATATATATATATATATATATATATATATATATATATATATATATATATATATATATATATATATATATATATATATATATATATATATATATATACTATATAGATATATATATGTGTTTGTCTCTGTTTATATTGTGTTAGGTTAATTTAGGTTAAGTTTGGTTAGGTTAGGTTAAGTTAGGTTATGTTAGGTTAGGTTAGGTTAGGTTAAGTTACCCAAAAATTTAATGTATTTACCCTAAAATTATTAAAAACAATACATTAATTATTGATTTTCGCTCCTAAGAGTCAACCACTTATAAATAGCCTATATATATATATATATATATATATATATATATGCTCTTATATACTATATATATATATATATCAATATATATATATATATATATAAAACTATTTCTCAAATCCATATAAATATAAAGAGATCCACCATATATATATATTTATATATATATATATATATATATATATATATATATATATATATATATATATATATATATATATATATATATATATATATATATATATTAAAATAAAATATATAAATATATATATATATATATATATATATATATATATATATATATATATATATATCAGGGTTGGCACTGATTAAATCAAATTGATTTAATCAGTTGATTAAATCAATTGATTTTTTTATGAAAAATCATGATTTTTTAATTTTTTTTTTTTATTTTTGAGCAAATGTTTTTTTTTTCAAAATTAATAATTATTCCTAGTTATCACCTGATTAATGATAAGTATATTTCATTTATACAATAAGCAAATTCATCAATGTAGTTTCAAATCATTTTCAATAAAGAAATAAATAAAATTAGATTACTCAGATATTATACTATAGCTATATATAATTTAAATAACTTAATTAAACTAAATAATAATTATATTTACTAAACTTATTATTAATTAGGTAATAATTAGGATTTACTAATTTTATCAAAATAATTAAAAAGGCAATTTGTGCCTAAAAAAATTTTAAAAAATCAAAAAAATCACCCAACCTATATATATATATATATATATATATATATATATATATATATAAATATATAGATACATGTATATATATATATAACTATCTATATATATATATATATATATATATATATATATATATATATATATATATCAAAAGTGTATATATATATATATATATATATATATATATATAATATATATATATATATATATATATATATATATATATATATATATATATATATATATATATATATATATATATATATATATATATATATATATATATATATATATATATATATATCTCAGCGAGGGGGGGTATTGATCCTTGTTGTGGTGTTACGGTGAATAATCTGGAGCATGGCAGTGACAAGAACCGATGCTTGTGGGGATTTCGCACGTCCCTCCGGCCCCAGTACTAAGTATGTGCATTTGTCTCATAGGAATTTTTTTAATCTTCTTTCTATTCCCTCATTTTTCGAATTATATCTTTCAATCCTCCTCCTCCTCCATAGTTTCTAACTCTCTCCCTCCTTCCCCACCCATCAGTCCCTTTAAGTACTTTGTATGTACTTTCCCTCTTTCAAAGAGGTCCTCCCTTTTTTCCCGTCACAGCCCCTTGGGCTATCCAGTGCTTCTTCCCACATGGATCTTCAATCCATCTTCCACTTCTTCCCCGTAAAAGAAGGTACAGGTTAAAAACCGGTCCTTACGCTTGCCTTTGACCGGTAATTGTAGGGGACCCGAACCTTGAGCTAACCAGCAAGGAGGCCGTCCTGCACTTTGGTGTATAATCTCGGGCTCTGATGTAATGTTATTTAGGTTCTGTGTGGTATCCAGTGAGTAAACCGACGTGGAGTTCTGGGAGACTCTTCCGAGGGAAGTTGTGTGGGTCTCTGGCCTGTGACCTGTTGTGGGGAGAAGGACTACCTTTCCTTATGAAATATACGCCCTTCCAGCCCATCCTGTTATTTACTTTTATGTTTCATTTGTTAACATCTACAACAATTACCATCAATTGGGTTTCCAGCCTGACCACACCTCAGTCCCTCCTACTTCTAAACCAGCAGGTTTTCCACTTTTATTTCTTCTACTACACCTGAAAATCCTCTGCATAATCTCAGCGATTTGTCGCTTGGCATACCCTTGACACCCCAGGTGCCCAAATGGTTGGAACAATTCTCATTTGTTTATTCCAATGCTGCTCCCCCTTCGGGAATGCCGGGTGACACATCATTCCCGATATATTGCTTATTGCGATCCACCACCTCCAAAGCTCTTACTGAGCATAGAACCATATTCTTAGCGATGCACTTGAAAAAGCTTTACGAGTTAAAGCCCCCCTCCTCCCCAGTCACATTTATGAAAAATGGGTCCTTTCTCGTTCAAGCTACTATCTAGAATCAAAGTTCTATCTTGTCATCCTTAACGTCTCTCGGAAGCATCCCTCTTATTTCCACTCCTGAAGAAATAAGAAACATCCAAAGACACTATTTATTCTTTAGAACAGAAAAACTAAGATATTGCTATCATTTTTAGAGATCTCCAGCAGAATAGATTTCCCCCTCATCGGGACTCATATGATAGCCCAAATCCTCGTTTACTGTTGACCTTTAATACCCCTTGCCCTTATCTACCTTTAAAGGTGAAAATAGGGTTTATAAGCTACAGTGTTTGCACGTTTATTCCCCGACTCAGATATTGTTTTAAATGCCAACAGTGTAAAGTCCACCACCAAGTCCTATCAAGACAATAGATAGGGATTTATATATTTATTATGCTTTAAATCAGAACTTTTAATACACTTAATTATCACCTCTTTAATGTCTTTCAGTAAATAGTGGAGAATCAAAGAAGAAATATTGTAAATAAAAAATAATAACAGAAGGAAATGAGAACCCCAAAAGGCGAATTGTATTATAAGGGGTACAGTGATTATAATTATTCAAAGTTTACTTATTATTATTATTATTATTATTATTATTATTATTATTATTATTATTATTATTATTATTATTATTATTATTATTATTACTAGCAATCCTTTTATTATTTGGTATTAATTAATACTTTCTATGAAGTTTCTATTCCGGTTTTCTGTTCCGTAGTTCTGTTCAGTGGTTCATTCCGCTGAACAATTCCATTGTGCAGTTACATTTTGTGTGAATTTGGGTGTAAATATTTGATGAGGAAACTGTGAAAGACGACGTACAGATTTCAGTCTTCGCTTCAGATTCTCAGAACATCTATTATTGGTGAAGAAGCAATAGATTCATTATTGAAATTACCAAATCCATTAACTATATTAGAATTCAAACTTAAAGAAAGAAGACTCTCAGTTCTAAGGTTAAGTATAGCCTATACATTTTATTGTATTGATCCAGTCAATTACATTCCCAACATACAAAATACAATTAATGAATCAATCAAATAAGATAATAGCAAAATAGATTTTAAACTTTAATTGTCTGAGTTTGTTATATATTTGTTTATTCTGATTTGTTCGTATCTTAGTTTTATCAATTTAATTTAGATTTTTTTGTTTTGCAATTCAGTCGGAATTTTTATTCGATTAAAGTTCTTATTTTATTCGTTCAATAAAATCAAGCGCAAAACTAGTCACAGATTCCTTTACAGAAATTAATTCAGAGCGTCCGATTGTAATCATATATACAGTCACTAAAGAAAGTTATATATGTAAATAATATAAAAATAAAAGTTTAATAAGTCAATTTCTAATTACTACTGTGTCATATTTATATTACATTTTTATTTTTATTTTTATAAGTGAGGTTGTCTTATTCTCTTGCAGAATTGTTGCGTTCACTAGTTTCGACTTACGACGGAACCCGGAGTAAGATGAAAGCGTGCTGGTTGGAGTTTAGGTCTGTTTGTGTTGACCAGTGGAGTTTTGTGTGTAAATTTGGTGAACATAGTGTTATGTCTGGTGATGTGCACGTTTAGTTGGTTTGAGGTGGGTTTCTGGTGCGGCTGTTTGTGTTGTTTAAAATGTTGAGGTTTTCAAGGTTGGCTATGATGTGGATTCCTCTTTGGTTTTTTAAAATTAGTAACTATACTTAAAACAATAACACATCCTTTACATCTTATTTTATAATGTTAAAAATTATCATGTTTGTGAAAATACCACTCGAATTTTATACAATTTAGATGGGAGAATTTGTAAGTATGAGAAACAAATGGAAGAAATTGGTCTATAGTTTTTTTTATATAATCTCAGTTTATTCAAAACTTAATATACACAAGAGAACAAGAATTGGTGTCACAGGAATAGCAAATGAACCAAAGATATATTCCATAAACAAGGGAAAAAACAAGGGCGAAATATCAACGCACTTACCTCTTCACACCCAACATTTGATAAACCAAAATTAACAAAATATAACTACTTACCTTCTACTGAGTTGTTATGATTTGGAGGCTGTTTCATTTCTAAATTTCCAAACTCTTCCTTATTAGACTTTAGTGTCTCTTGACTAGTATTCTTCGTTTCTTGTTTTAAGTTAGAATTTTTATTGCAATACAAAATCTCTCCACTACTATTGCTACTGCTATCTTCAGTTGTTGGATTCGAGATATTATTGTTATTATTAATGATACTGTCACTGACATTTTCACAAATATTATATTTTTTTGAAGAACTTGTAATAACATCAAAATTTGCACTTTTTTCAGAATCACTAGATTCACTTTCAATTTTGAAACAATTTTCCAGATGAGATAATAGACTCTTTGGACTTAGATCATGAAGATTGGTAGTTAAATCAAGATTTCCCCATTATTATTATTATTATTATTATTATTATTATTATTATTATTATTATTATTATTATTATTATTATTATTATTTTGATTTCTTTTAATATTCTTTAATACAGTATTTCCATTTAGATTCTTCTTTTTAGCAGCAGCATCTTCAGTAATATTTAGTTTCCTTTTTATAGATACATCATTTGAAGGTGTTAAATGTACATTTGAAAAGTTTTCTCGAAACAGAGTAACAGATAACTCATTGCATACATCTGAAAATATATATATATACTTATCATATATATATATCATATACTAATATATACTATATAATATATATTATATATAATATACTATAATATATATATTATATATACCATATATATATACCGTACTATATCCCTACAATATATACTATATTGGGCGTAGGAGGATTTTCATTTAGGGGGCAAGGTTTGATGATATATATATATATATATACCGGTATATATTACCGCGCATACTATTATATATATATATAATATATATATATATATAATATATACTACCTAAATATATTATATATAACTAATACTATATATTATATATATATACTATATATTATATACATATATGATAATTATATAATATATATATATATATATATATACTAATACTACTTATATCAGGGGCGTGCATTCAGGGTATGAAGTCATGCTGAGCATGACCAAAGAAATATAGAATTTGCCTTAAATTATTATTATATAAAAAAAATGCTTACAAACTATATTAAAGAACAGGAAATAAAACAGTACGTCCAAGTTCATGGTGTTAAAATCTTAATTCCATTTTAAATTCTTCAGTATTCAACACCCATATTAAAACTAATGCAGCATGAGTTTCTCATTGAGTTAAGCATTTTAAAAAATATCGCTCGGCTGCAACCGCTTTACGGGTGAACCTCCTATTATTAAGACCGACGGACGAATAAAAGCTGTGTACTCCGATAGCATGACACCCAGATTCTCCACTCGTATTCTGAACGTGTTTCAGCCCATCGTCCTCACTATATATATATATTATTATTATATACTACTAATTTAATATATTATTTATATATATTATATATTACTATATATACTATATTATATATATATCATATATATATACTAATTATATATAATATATATATAATTATCCCCTATAATATATATATATATATATATATACGGTATATATCACTCGGATATTACTATACTATATATTAAACAAATAATATGTGATAAATAGTAAAATTATATAATATAATTATATAATATATAATACTAATATACTATATATATACTATAGTATATATATATTATTATATATACTAAATATATATATCTATATATAATATATAGCTATATATATATATATATAGCCATATATACATATATACATATAAGTTACATATATATTATATATTATAAATATATATAATATAATATAACATACTATAATAATAAATCATCTATTTATATATAATACATATATATATATTATATATATACTATATATATACTTATATAACTATAATAATACTATATATTATTTATGTTTCAGTAACATCCCGCTCCTCGCGCTTTGCCCTCGCGGATGTCGCGCGGATGTTTATTGTCGAGATTTTCTCAAGCATTTTCGGTAATTATAATAATCACTTAATGAATTTGAACTCGAACTTTAAATGAGAGACATGGTACTCGACTCAACTGTGTAAATAATGAATCATGATCTCATAGCATGTAGTTCATAATAATTTGATCAACAGAGTCACATGAGATTTAGCATGCCAAAACAACATCAGCACCCTATACAGTTTTTCTGCGTATCCAGATTGTAATAATAATAGGTAAGGAAGCATTTTGAACCACTCTTCAAATAAAATGATGACGTTTTAAAATACATGAAGAAGATGGTAATAAAACTTAGAGCTATAAACCGTTTTGTCTGTGGACAGAATTATAAATACCTTCATAGATATTGCAACTTGACCAATACCCCGTTATTAAGGCAAGTTTTTTTGGTAACACGATATTAGAACAAGTTAAATTCCATCATCTTGTGTTTGCAGTGAAAAACTTCAATCCGAACAGTCTATTAATTACCCCACCCATTAAAAGGAATAAAAACGAAATCTTACAGAATCAACACCTTCTACAAGTACAATTCAATAACGAGATCTCACTGAAGACTTTCTAACAGTCACTACTTGTGATGAAACTACACACGCATTTACCAAAATGATTTGTCAGTGCATAATGATTGTTAACACCTTTCGACCAAGAAATGACGACTAGATGGCCATAATGCATGATAGATCCCTATCAGTTGATCGGTATAAGTTAGCACAATGTTTACCACACCTTTGAGCTAAAACTCTTTTTGTACGGATATACTTGCGCCTGTCCTCCAACTAGCCTTCCAATGATGATGAAGTATTTAGCAATGCATGGCTATCACACTATATGATGAAAATCGAGAAAGAGACTCTTCAGCAGAAACGAAAGAAAATTTAGCTTCTCAGCACAAACCTTCCTATATTTGAATTTCATACTAGTGCAAAAAAGTATATAATTCCATTGTAAAATCTCTTATCATAAGGCGAAGGTTGAGAAGAAAAAAGTTTGTGTGTGCATTTGAGTCTGGTTCGTCCCGTCCCACACCCTGGTTACACATATCTATATTAACTCAGATTGTGGACATAAACTTTCTGTTAGTCTACAACTCTATTACTATTATATACTAGGTGTGTTTACTATGTACTAATATATACCTTACTATAATATATAATTATTCTATAATTATATATACTTCATTTCATTCATAATATATTACTCTTACTCTCTATAATATTATTATCATTTGATCGAGTATCCGACATTTATACTACTATATATATATATTATATACTATATATATATACTATATACCGATTATATATATATATATATATATACTATATATATATATATATAATTAATATATATAATGAAATAATACCTATACTATATAATATAATATACATACTACAATTGAATCTTATCCATCTATGCTATTGAAAATCATACTTGCATAATATCTGTGGTGGAAATTCCTACTTACTTAATTAAATTATTAATTTATATTTCCCTCTATATAATAATACATATATATATTATACATAAACATCCGCATTCCGCGGACTGTGAAAGAATATAGACATCTGCCATGACATCACTAATCAATATATATTATTTATTCTTATTTATTCATATACTCATCATATATCTCTCTATATATATATATACTTACTTTACTCTTATCTCTTATACATTACTTATTATCTATCTACACTTTATATTCTATCCTACTACATTACTCTATTTACGCTATATTATTATATATAATATTATATATACTACTATTACTTCCTGCTACTTACTAAATCATATAACTATTATTATACTATACTAATGAATAATAATAATAATAATACTTATTATTACAATAATCAATAATATAATATAATAATAATAAATATCAATAACAACCCTGATCGTTAATATTAAACTGAATATACCCACAGCATGGCGTGAGCAAAAATTAAAACATATACACCCTGCCAAATGTACAAGTTATTTCTCGTTATTTTAATTAATTATGCCGGACTACTATATACTTGCGTCTTATACTTAAATCATTATAACTTTTACAATTAAATCAGTTGGAAAATTGGAATAATACTTTGAGGATAAAAAAAAAAACATTATAACACTAAATACAACAACTCAAACTTAGTCGATAAAATAAAGCAGGAAAGATTGTGACTTTCTATTTTTCCAAAAGTTAACGCACTTACTAGCTTTTAGTCTTCTTCAGAGCTTGGTGAATGGCTTAGTTACATTTTTTTTGGTCTCAAAATTTTTTTTAAAGTTTTACGAAGATCTTTTCTCTCTAAGACATTGAAAGTGTACACTGTATCTAATAATAAACCTGAAGAATTATCATTTGTGTGCTCATATGGTATCTTTAGGAAGTATTATTTTATATTAACATACATTTTACGTTTTACGTATGTTATGATCGTTATGCGAAGAGAAAAAACAAATTCGATAATTATTAAAAACCTATCAGAAATTTTTAAAAACGTACGGTGATTTTAACATCATCAAAGGCTAATTGAATTGGTTTAGACATATTCACAGGAACGTCTTTATTGAGAAAAAAAATGTTCTGACTGGGAGTCTTTTCCTAAAATTTAAATATGGCTTATTTGGCATAAACAAACAATGTGACCTCTTCAGGTCACGCCTAAATCTTTTTATCCTTCAGATGAGCATTTATAATAAATTTACATATACATTACACATGCAAAAGCACCGAAAGATCAACAGCGACATATAAAAGTCATATTTATTTCCTCAATATCATTAATTAATGTAATGTACGTTGGATTTATTGTTGGATGAGCAAAGAAAGATTTACGTCAACAGAACACAATGAAAAGGTTAGCTAGAAATATGAGAAATTCTTCGCAGGTTTAATAATGCTGTCATATTCCTAGGCTGTCAAGAATTATCTTTTAGGGGCAATAAATGAAACAAATTAATCAAATAATCATGGAAATTATGTAGAACTTCTGTAATAAATGTATGATGAAAAATTTAACAAATTACTTTCAACAGCAACAATTTTCTCTGGAGTTTCGAACAGAATTCAAAATGATTAACCCCTTCTCAGCGCACTATTGTATTAAAGAGTCTGCAAAAAAATAAGCCCTATTTATAGTCTCTGCCCGTGCTGAAATGCACTACTCCTTTCGACAGCTTCATAAGGTAGTCGCACCCGCAAAGTAATAATTTTCTGCATTATGCCTTTTTTAGTGCTGCCCGCTAAACGTGATCTGATTTCAAATCATATAATATATAATATAGATATATACTTATATATATTATCTTACTATTACTTATCACTACATATTTTCTACTATTATATATTATATTATATATATATTATATTATTATATTCTCTAGTTTTACATCTGTCATTCTATCTGAATCTTTACATCTTACTACTCTAAATATAGGTATTGCTATCAAATTTTATTATATATATATAACATGCATAATAATATTACTATAAATAACTTTACATTTATTATATATTATATACATTATACTGATAAGTATACTATATATAATATATACTTAATAATATATATATCTTATTGTATACTCTAACTAACAATCAGTTGTAAGTATATTATTCAATTATACTTAACATATACATATATATATATCTATTATTTTATATTATTATATATAATTATACTTTATTCTAACTGTGTGACTTACTACTATTCTATCTATAAAAACATCTACTACTATTACTATACTATCTCTCTCCTCTTTATCTCTATTCTTACTATTATATACTAATTATATCTCTCGTATAATAATCCTACCTTTATCTTACCTTATCACTATATTATATATCTACTTACTTCAATATATATATACTCTTCTTATATATATACCTACTCTCTTACTTACTCTATATTATTACTTATATATAATATATTATATATTATATAATATATATCGATATTTATATATTATATAATATTATATTAATATATATATATATATTATAATATATATCACATATACGTCATATATATATATACATATTATATATATATTATGATATATCTAGTATACTTCATATAATATTACTATATACTATATATTCTATTACTAATATATATATATATATATATATATATATATATATATATAACTAATATAGATATATATATATAATAATAATATATATATATATATTATATACTAATATATAATAATATGCTATATATATATAAAGTGCTCCATATGATAGTATATACTCATACTAATAATTATATATATATATTAATAGTTACTGTATATATATTATACTATAATTAATAGTATATACTATATATATATATATATATATCATATCATATATATTAATATATATAAATATATATAAGTAGTATTATCTATATTCATAGTATGATATATATATTATATAATATATATATATATATATATATAATATATATATATATATTTATATATATATTATATATATATATTAAATTATTACATATACTATATATATATAATTTTTTAAAAAATCTGTTTTTTAAATTTTTTTATTAGTTTGCTCATCAGTGTAATGCCGTGCAGTTCCCACTCACATCCACAAATACTTTGTATTTGTGCTCAAGACTTGTGACTTGAGTGTATGTTTCCTCCACCCACCCATATTATTATATCATTTATTCAGGAAGTTTTTTTTTCAGTGTGTAAAGCTTAAAGCATGGAGAATAAATTACATAGAAAACAAAAACAAACAAAAAAAACACTGGATTGGTTTTTTGGTCCACTCCCATTGGTGTCTTTTGTTTTTCTTTTGAATAAATGTTTGAATCCCACCCACCCAAGATATAAATATATGTCACTATATCATTATATCCAACAAAGTTCTAAATGCCACTGATAATAGGAAAAATAACTAGCCGGTAACACTCTTATGATGTTAATAAAAGGCAATCCACTTTCCCATTATGCACCCCACCAGATGACCTTGAATTATAACTGATGAAAAAAATTTAAATAATGTAAAATGTTCAAAATTAGCCGTTAAAACAGTGTAAAATAACAGTCCTAACTTTAAGTCTTACTATACGCTTGTTGCTATCGAAAATAAAATCACAAACTAAATATAGCTATCTCCGCGACAAATTCTTCTTGATTGAAAAATTAATAGCCTATATATAGATCCACCGCTGGTAATGGGTTAATTGAATCAATTCAAAATGTAATTCTTAGGAAAATCCATTCTGAAATTCTGATGCGAAATTCATTTGCCAATTCTCTTAGACGAGACATCAGACGTATCAAATATTTCACAGTTATCTACTGTTTTACGATACCTTACAAAAAGACAAAACAAAGATTAGTAGAAGATTCCGCCATCAGAAAATATTAAGTATGAAAGTAAATTAATCTTCAAAACCATTATGATGGAGCTCGCTACCATGGCAGGCCATCTTCATGGTTTACAAAGTAAGCCAAAGGAAAAGTATCCATCTGCAGTTTGTATACATTGTTGTGCATATGTGTTTGAATTTCAATTTTATCTCAGAGCGATTCCGGCGTATTAACCGGAATGTAAGTTACTATCTAAATGTATTATTAGTCGTTTCGCGAAGTTTTTCCTAAATATCGACCTAAAAGGACAAGTGCACTTGATCAATATCAGTCTTTAAAAGAAGCGTTTCCAAAACACCCGCACCACATATCTAGAGAGATTACAGTTCTCGCTTTAGGTTGCGATATTGCCTTAAAGAAATAGATTCTTTCTTTGATCTGAGTTAATTCTATGATTTGAAATCAATCGGTGCTTATGTAGAAATGAGGGAAAAACTATCATTCCGCAATTGGATTCAAGCACAAATTAAGTGATTTAAAATTTATTTTTCTGCTCGAAGCATTTAGTGAAATATCTTCGTTTAAGGATGTTCGAAGGAAGGTCTTTTTGGAAGAAAGTATTGAGGTGGGTGTTGGGTATTGTGTTAGCTTATACTAGAAAGTGGGTATCATAAAGTTTAAATGATTAATTATTATCATTTGGAATATTTCTTCGATATAATTGACGAATAAGAGGAACGATTTACATAGAAATTTTATTCTAATACTGATAAATAATTTATTAAATAATTGTTATATTCAATTAGATTAAAAGATTTCAATCATCTGGACAAGATCCTGTTTTAATAGCACTATTAAACACTCCTTAATTTAACAACTATGCAAAAGATTTTCCTAAGAAACTTTTCGAGTTCTCTAGGCATAATTTACGGAAGCCATTTTGACAAAATTCGACTACAACCTAATGCTATCCGACCTCTCCGGGGCGGGGTGGGGGAAACTGCCAGAATGAGTTAAAAGTTTTTGTGAAATTTCTCTGACGATTTTAAAGACAAAAGTACTACAACCTAAAACACACTCCGAAGACATGAACGTATTATGAAGTTAAAGCCTGATATTTTCTAAAACTTGCCAGCTCATTGCTACGATATCAATCTACCATCAGCAACAGTCCTAGCAAAGAACCTTTCTGCATTGCAACAGAATTAAAGGTATATCAGAGGAAATACAACAAGCGAAACTCGATTGATCAAGTATTTCAATGATGTCCAATAGAAAGGATACCGTTCTCTCTTGATACGTGAAGACAATCTTATGAAGACTTTTATCGAAAGGATTATACAACGCAATTCAATAACAAAAAGGAAAGGGAGCATGGACTATATCATTCCAAACTAAGCGTAATAACAATTAATTATAGATCTACGTTTACAGTTACTTATATTTATCTATTACCTATATCTATATACTTATACTTTTACCTTTTTTCATCTACTATATTATCTTTAAAAGTTATCTATTCTTACAGGAATCTAAAATTTGTGAAAATACATCTATTACTAACACTAATACTACTCTTATATACTAATATTAAATATTATCATATATCTTATTATATATATATATATATATAATTATTCGCATGACTAGGCATAATAGGTCACTGCACGCCACTGATATATATTATAAATATATATATATATTATATTATATATATAATATATATAATATATAATATTATATATATATATACTCTATATATATATATATAATATATAATGTTTAGGTTGAGCGGCCGCCAAATCCTATCAACATACTGAAAGTTCTAGCGGGGAGAATACTGGCAGAAGAAGCTAGCTGAATAAAAAGCACACAGCTAGTTGACTTCAAGCCAATATGAAAAACAAAAACACATTAAAACTATAAAAAAGATGTATGTTTATAAATCTAGTAATAGTAATATTCCTTCATGTCATAAGAAGATCGTTGATGTATCTTTTTCAGTTTTTCTACAACTTAAACCCTTAAAAAACGTTGTCTGGCAAACATCTAAGGTTGTTGTTTTATTTCACCAAGATTCCGGTGGGGGGGGGGGCAGTCCCCCTGCCATACGCGCACAACTATACTATTATATACGTACCTTATTATTATTCTTATCATTTACTTTATCATTATACTATTATACTACTATATATATATTAATATATATATATATATATATATATACTATATTATATATATATTAGTTATCATATATTATATATATTAACTTATATTATCCCAATCTCTATATCATATATTAATATACCTATACTATATCTACTATATATAAATATTATGTAACGGAGACCAAGGATATCATGGGCTGTCCAAAGAGAAGAATGAGACATATGTTATTGAAGAAACGATGAATTGCAGCACTTAGTTACTCTGATCTCCGCAAATGTCCAAAAAGATTATTGGAACTTTATGATTAGCCATATAAATAAAAAAAACAAAAGAAAGGAGAAAAGGAAAAAAAAGGGGATTAATTAGAGGAAAACTAACCTCTTGGTGATTTTTAGTTAACCTCTCCTTGGTAATGAGCACTTCACTTCCTCTGTCTTTTTCTTTTGGGAGGCATTAGACTGTAATCTTCTCTATCGGGGGTTCCATCAAGTTCTGGACACTACTGCCTATCTATTCGTGAGGGTGCACATTTGGGATGATGTTGGATGTGTGAAAGGTCAGTCGGGATATGTGTAAGTTTATAAAAAAATGGATGGGGGGAAATTTAAATAATGTATGTAAATAACCTTTCAATATTTATTTATCACCAAAGAAAATTTTAACCACGGGATAGCGAAAGAGAATTAAAAGTATAATTTATTAAAGAAAATAACTCAGTATATGGTAAATTGCGTAAATGAAAATAATGAAAGAATGAAATAATAAACAAACACTTCCAGTCCTATTTCAGGTCTTGGAGTACGTTCTCCACAGAGCCGGAAATCGTAAAAAATAATATATGCTTGAATTTTCACAAATTATGGACACAGAAGTCCTTTTAAGTGAGGTGAGAAATCTCCTCAATATATAAGAATGCGGGTAAATACGAAGACTGCAGATACGTGGAATCTGCAGAATTTACGAGGGCGGAATCGGCTCAGTTATAAATAGGTATAAGTATATATGGGTATATGTAAAGGGTAGATTATATATTTTTATTATTTTACAATGTTTCAATATTTAGCCGCCTACCAGTTTTGGTAGGACTTCTTTACAACTTACTAAACAAATAACAAACAGCATAAACTTAACTTAAGTTGCTGTTATTGTTGAAAACCCGTGCATCAATAATCCGGGTTTGCTAGTATGGTTGGCATGGATGGTCAAATGGGATCAATTTCCTTTCAAGCAAGTTGTTTTCAAAAGCAAGGGGACATAATCCATAAAATAAACGAAGGGCCAAAGCAAAGTTTGCGTCCAAGCAATGAAATAGTGATCAAGCACAAAAACAAAAATGCGACGAAGCATAAAAATTATCAGTCCAAAAACAAAATGCGTCCAAGCATTAAAATTGCGTCCTAGCAATAAAATTTGAGCCGAAGGCAAAAATTGCGTCCTAGCAATAAAACCTGTAATGGAAATGAAAGACTAAATTAGGTTCCATCACAGTTGGTTTAAAGTTAAGTTAAATTTAATATTTAAATAGTTTAAGGGAATTTGCTTTAGGAGCTTAAATTTACTATGATAAGAATTTACTTAGGGAAATGTTAAAAAGGGGATATTTCATATTGAGAGATTTAATGGGAAGAAGGTGATATAATATATCATGCCATGCAACCATATTAAAATTAATAAGCTTACCCCTATCTGATTTGGAAATCTTTTTGGGGTTTTTCATTTGCAAGTTGAGACGCAGAACTAACCTGACCCATAAACATTTAAATTTGCTTTTATATTCCTTTTTAATACATTTCATATTTTTTAGCATTATTTAGCAACCAACATTAATAATTGAGGATTTCGGTAATAAATACAATATCACTAACCTGAATGAGAATCCAAAAATGTCATAAATTAAAGTTTAGTTCCCAATAATTAACAAATTGAGAATGGGAAACTTATGAGTTTATGAGTTCATGAGTTTAAGCAAATACAAATGAAATTAATATATAAGGAATATTATTCACTAGAAAAGAAACATATACATAT
>JABUQX010094469.1:0-15415 GCA_015478945.1 Trachelipus rathkii | reverse complement strand
GTAGTAGTCATTACATGAGAATACAAAGAAGAAAGACTACAAGAGTTGAATGATTAAGGGGAGACTTTATCCTCGGACCCCCTACTTTTTGAAGTCAAAATCAAAATTTCAATTTTTTTTATCTAGATTATTAGAGAAATTCCTCCTGAACATCATGGTGTAATTATTTTTTAAAAATTCTAAATGGTTTTTTAGATACTGAAATTTATTTAGAGAGGTGTCGAACTAAAAAATTGTTCAATTCCAGTCAAAATTGTGTAATTCCAGGTTGGTTTAGATTAAAAAAGAGTTTTATTTATAATTATAGAAAATCTATTTTTTTCATTTCTCAACCTCCCACCCATTCTTCGGATTTTACTCAGTCAAATAAATGGAGTCGAAGACGGAGCCGCAGCCGGAGCCGGAGCCGCAGCCGGAGCTGGTGCTGGTGCCGGTGCCGGAGCCAGATCCTGGGTATAATTTTTTTTCAAGAAATAATTTTTTAGATGAAAAATTTATTGAGAAAACGTACTAAACAATTTTCAAATAGTGCAAAATCCTTAGTCGGATCCAGAGCCGGATCCGGAGCGGGGTCGAAGCCAGAGCCGGTGTCGGAGCCGAGCCGGATAGCCGAGCCCAGAGTATGAAAATTTTTTCAAACAATATTTTTTTAGTGAAAAATTTTAATTTTATTTTGCTGAACAGTTATCAAATAGTGCAGAAACCTTAGTCGGATCCGGAGCAGAAGCCGAAGTCATAACCGGATCCGGAGCCGGATCCGGAACCGGATCCTGGGTATGAATTTTTTTCGGGAAATATTTTTTTGGTGAAAAATTTTTAATGTGCCAGATGACGTGCTGAACAATTTTCCAAATAGTGCAGAACTTAGGCAGGATCCCGGAATGGAAGCCGAAGTCAGAGCGGATTCCGGATTCTGATCCGGGATCCTGGTTGAATTTTCTTCAGAAAAATATTTTTTTAGAGTTCACCTTTTTGTTAGAGACGTGCCGAAACAATTTTCAAATAGTGCAGAAACCTTAGCAGGATCCGGAACCGAAGCTCAAGCGGAGCCGGATCCGGATTCCGATCCGGATTAAATTATCTTCAAGAAAAATATTTTTTAGGTGAAAATTTATTTCAAGAAGACGTGGTGAGCAATGTTCAAATAGTGTAGAAACATTAGTCGGATCCGAGCCGAAAGCCGAAGTCGTATCCGGAGCGGATAATAGTAATAATAATATTATAATATAGAAATATTTTGTGTGAAAAATTTATTGTCAGAAGGACGTGCCGAACAATTTTCAATAGTGCAGAAACCTTAGTCGACCGAAACCGAGCCTGAAGTCGGATCGATCCGGATCCTGGTATGAATTTTCTCAGAAAATATTTTTTTTTGAGGTGAAAAAATTTATTTCAAGAAGACGTGCTTAAAAATGTTCAAATAGTCTAGAACATTAGTCGGTTCCGAAGCCGAAGTCGGAGCCGGAGACATCGCAAAATGTGTACACTTTGCAAGTGTAATTTTTTTCGGAAATATTTTTTTAGGGAAAAATTTATTGTCAGAGACATGCCGAACAATTTCAAATAGTTGATTGAAACATTAGTCGGATCCGGAGCCCTATCCGGAGCCGAAAAGCCGAAGTAGAGCCGGATGCGGATCCTGGTATGAATTTTCTTCAGAAAAATATTTTTCTAGGTGAAAAATTTATCTCCAGAAGAAGTGGTGAACAATTTTCAAATAGTGTAGAAACATTAGTCGGATCCGGAGCCAAAGTCGGATCTAGAGCCGGATCCTTAGCGGATCCTGGGTATAAATTTTTCGAAAAATATTTTTTTAGGTAAAAAAATTTATTGCCAGGAGACGTGCTTAACAATTTTCAAATAATCAGAAACCTTTAGTCGGATCCGGAGCCGCAGTCGAAGTCGGAGCCGACGGATCGGATTCCTGGGTATGAATTTTTCCAAGAAATATTTTTGAGGTGAAAATTTAATGGAAAAAGACGTGCTGAACAATTTAAATAGTACAGAAACCTTATAGCGTATCCGGAGCCCAAGCCGACCGTTCGGAGTGGAACTGGCAGGTCGGGAGCCAGAGCCGGAGCCGGAGTACTAAAATTTTTCCAAAAAAATATTTTTTTTAAGTGAAAAAATTTATTGCCAGAGGAACGTGCTGAACATTATCAATATGCAAAAAAATAATTCAAACCCAGGATCCGGATCGGAATCCGGATCCGGATCCGGATGTGCATATAAATTTTCTTCAGAATTTTTTTTTTAGGGGAAACATTTATTTCCAGAAAAGTGCTGAACCAATTTCAAATAGTGCAGAAACCTTAGCTTGATCCGGAGCCGAAGCCGAAGGCGGATCTGGAGCCGGATCCCTTAGCCGGAATTCTGGGTTATGACTTTTTTTCGAAAAATATTTTTTTACGTAAAAAATTTATTGCCAAGTGACGGCCTGAACAATTTTCAAATAGTGCAGAAACCTTTAGTCGGATCCTCGGAGCCGAAGCCGAAGTCGAAGTCGAAGTCGAAGCTGATCCGAATCCGATCCGGATCCAGGGTATGAATTTTCAAGAAATATTTTTTAGTGTGAAAAATTTAAAGAAGAAACGTGCTTGAAAATTTTCAAATAGTGTAAGAAACATTAGTCGGATCCGGAGCCGTATCCGAAGCCGGATCCGGAGCCTGATCCTGGGTATGAATTTTTTTTGGAAATGTTTTTATTGGTGAAAAATTCATTGTCAGAAGGACGTGCCGAACAATTTCAAATAGTGCAGAAAAACTTAGTCGGATCCGAAGCCGAAGCCGAGTCGGATCTGAGCCGGCATCCTTAGCCGGATCCTGGGGTATGAATTTTTTTCAAGAAATATTTTTTTAGGTGAAAAAAATATATATATAAAGACTTGCTGAAACAATTTTCAAATAGTACAGAACCTTAGTTGGATCCGGAGCCGGATCTGAAGGCTGGAGTTGGAACCGGAACCTAGGTTGTTATTTTAAGATAAATATTTTATTAGGTGAAAATTGATTGCCAGAAAACGTGCTGAATAATTTACAAATAAGTCAAAATCCTTAGTCGGAACCGAAGCCGAAGTCGGAGCCGGATCCTGGGTATGAATTTTTTCAATCAAATACTTTTTAGGAGAAAAATATATTTTCAGAAGAAGACGTGCTGAATAATTTCAAATAGTGCAAATTCCTTAGTCGGATCGGATCCGGAGTCGGAGCCGGAGCGGGAACGAGTATAAATTTTTTCGAAAAAATATTTTTTAATTCATGAAAGTTATTACCAGAAGACGTGCTGAAAATTTTTAATAGTGCAGAAACCTTAGTTCGGAGCCGGAGCCGGAGCCGGAGGCCGGAGCGGAGCCGGAGCCGGACCGGAGCCGGAGCCGGAGCCGAGCCGGAGCCAGAGCCGAGAGATTTTGGGTATAAATTTTTTCAAGAAATATTTTTTAGGTGAAATATATATTACCAAAAGAATCCTCAAATCAATTTTGAAGTGTAGAAACCTTACCGGAGCGGAAAGTCTGAATAAAAAATAATTATTACGTTTTGCGTGGAATTATATATATGATATATATATATAATATATATATTTCATATTATATATATAATAATATATATATATATATATATATATATATATATATATATATATATTATATATATATATATATATTAATATATATATATATAATAAATATATATAATATATATCATATTATATATATATATATTATATATATAATATATAATATATATAATATATATATATATATATGATTATATATATATATATATATATATATATATATAATATATATAATTATATATAATATATATATAGATATATATAATAATATATATATATATATATATATATATATATATATATATATATATATATATATATATATATATATATAATATATATATATATATATAATATATATAGTATATATATTATAAATGGTGGGCATTAACGCGTTAAAGCGTTAATCCGTTAATTAACTCGTTAATTTTTTCGTTAACTTTTAACGCTTTCGTTAATTTCGAAAAAAAGTAACGGACTATTAACGAGTTAAAAAATTTTCCCTACATCCGTTAATCGTTACCTTATTTACAGTTTTAAAATATTTTCTTATAGATTTTAAATTGATTAGATTCGATTTCGATAACAAACTTTTTTTTCAAAATTTCCTAAACGCTCTTCACAATGGCTCAAAATGTGTTTATTCTTAACACGGTATTATCTCGTTTAGAAATGTTTGACGTTTCTCTTTTGCTATTCTCATTTCTTATGGTTCGCTGAAGAAAAAAAGAGATAGTGACTTTGCCCGTTCAATGAGTCATTAATTCTTTCGTTAGTTACTTGAAATTGCTTCTTTTGCGACTAGTTGAAAAATATAAGAACTAGGCCTCATAAGCGTAGTAATTTATAAAAAAAAATTTACCATAATTTGTTTTTAGAAGGACTAGTTGACATATCCTATTATTTTACAATAATATACTACTCGGGTGTCCGTAAAAAGAATGTCCCCAGTTTCAATGCTTATTATAACAGCATAATATACAGAATATCAACGGCATATCATACATCAAAGTGAAGGTCATTGAACAGAGTTTTTCTTACAAATGTTCAATGTGCCCCCTTCGTTATAGGGATACATTCAGCGATAATATAATTGCCTCCCAAAACATTGGTTAACAGACCGGGCGGTAATGATAGGAACGGCATGTTCAATTCTGCGTTTCATCTGCGTAAATTGGGCACCCCATGGAAGAAATCGCCATTGCGTTAATCCGGGACCGAGGGGCCAGATATATAGACTCTGTCGCTGGACCATTATGACCAACCAACGATCTGGGAGTAAGTCGTTCACCCACGCTCGCACTATTTGACTCCAATGTGGAGGGGCTCCATCTTGCTGCCGAATAAAGTTTACGGCTTCATCCTCTAATAATTGTGGAAAGAGCATTTGTTGGAACATATCGAGATAGGCGACCCCTGTTACGGTTGCTTCTGCGAAAAAGAAAGGTCCGTAGACCTGGCGTCAGGATATGGCACAAAAAAAGTTAACCTTTGGGGAATCATGTTCGTGTTCTGCAAGTTCATGCGGATTTTCAGACCCCAGATACGAAAATTATGGCCATTCCACCTTACCCTGAGATGAAAGGTGACCCATCGCTAAACCACTACCCGATCGTAGAAGGTTCATACGTCGTCGAGCTAGCACTGCACAGGCAAAGGTAAACCGAAGAGCATAGTCGTCCGGCTTTAAAGCATGTACAAACTGCAAACGGTATGCACGCATATGTAAATGTTTCCTTAACACCTTCCACACCGTCGTTTTTGGCACCTTCAGTTCGTGATTTGCTCTCCGAACGGATTTCTTAGGACTATGAAGGAACGAGGCCCTGGTACGGTCCACATCCTGTACAGTCACTTTAGCGGCCTGATACTTTTTGCCTTTACAAAAGACATCCATGAGGTGCAAAGTGCCCCAAAGCATCGATGACCGTTTTTGCCATTATGGCAGGGTCTGATGGGAACCGTAACGATACGCACGTTGATCGTAATTACAGATTCACACTTACCAAATTGGACACAGAAAGCTTTAAGCTCAAGATTCGCCATTGTCAGTATGTGGCGCCGCGCACTAGAGAAGACTACATGAATGCGCGCATGCGCGTATGTCGACTATCAGGAACTCGTTCTGGCGCAAGTGCATATTCGAAACTATGCAACTACTCTTCACTTTGATGTATGATATGATATGGATATTGTTTATTATGCTGTTATAATAAAGCATTGAAACTGGAACATTCTTTTACGGACACTCGGTATTGAGATTAAGTATTAATAAAGGTATTTACGCTTTGAAGTATTCTTTTCGGCAAGCGGCAAAGCATCTGCTATAGGTCAAAGCCTAATTATTTAAGTCTGAAAGGCTTAATATCATTATTAATATTGTTAGGAATTATATATAAATAAAAGAAAATTAACAATAATTATTACTATTCCTACATATTGTGAAGACGGTTAACGTTAAACGATTAACGTTAACTTCCGCTTCATTCTTTAACGATAAACGCTTTAATGATTAACGTCGTTAATATTTTTTGTTTGTTAAACGTTAAAAAAATTAACGAGTTAACTTTCTCATTAACGGTCCCCCTTTGTTATATATTTATATATATATATATAATATATATAATATATATATATATATATATATATTATATATATAAATATATATATAATTATATAATATTTATATATAATATATAGTATATATATATTTTATATATATATATATTATATATATATATATATTAATATATATACTGAGCTGGGCGCGCGTATAATTTTTTTGAGGAGTGCGCCTGCGCCTAAGCGCCTATGACGCCGGACCTAGTGCGCGCTAGCGCCTTAGCTCCTAGCGGCCTATGCGCTAGCGCCTTGCGCCTATTATTTTTTGTCACATTCAATGCGGCCTAGCGCCTATGCGGCCTATGCGCCTTTGCGCCTGCGACCTTTCGCCGGCCGGTGGATGTTTGCTAAATTTATTTGCAAGTAAACTTAGTGCGATAATAAAAAGCATGCTTTTATAAGAAGAAAACACATTTATTAAATTTTGTAATTAAAAAAACACCGTAAACTAATATCTACACGTCCTCTCCCTCCATGTCTTTGTGGTCCATGTTTCCCAAGGAGGTTCAGCACGAGCGCTTAAGAAGTTGAAAATTTTCACAGCCATAGTTGCAAATTTATTTGTAGTTAAGACTTACTGAACTATTATATATAATATAATATATATAATATATATAATTATATATATATATATATATATAATATATATATATATATATATATATATATATATATATATATATATAATATATATATATATATATAATATAATATATATATATATATAATAATAATATATATATATAAAATTTGTACCACGGGTTTTTAGAATGATACAAGTTTGCCACGGCTTCTAAGTTCTAACTTTTAAGGGTAAAAAAAAATGCTTTGTTCCTGGTTCATAAGCGCTGGCAATAGGCGGCATAGAATTGGCTGTGCGCCTTTGTTTAGTCCGCCTTTTTAAAAAATGTTGCGCCGCCTCTGATATATATAATATATATATATATATATATTATATATATATAATATATATATATTATATATATAAATATATATATATATATATATATAATATATATATATATATATATATATAATATATATATATATATATATATATATATATAATATATATGCCTAGTCTATAAAATAGAACATCTTCAGGGGAGGAGAGGCGGTAAATCTTTTTAAATAGCCAATAAATATTCCTGAACGTCATTAGAGAAATCATACGTCATACCTCTTAAGCCATACCACGTGGAAAGCACAATTTCAAATTGCTAATTAGTGAAGAATAATAAGGATAGCATAATGCTAATAAGGTATGTCACGAATTTTAACATTTAAAAAATAGTTTTTATAGATTCTCTGGATTGTTATAATTTTTTTTTTATAAAAAGATGGAAAATTTATTATTTAATTTAATATCCGCCTTCCCAGAAAAGAAGGTATCTCGGAACAGATTCTAAGTATAATGTTGATAATCACTGCTTTTAAACTCGGTACTTTTTTAAATCGACAGGAGGGTGGTGGAACACCTGCTGGGGCCCTAGCATTCTGCTTGGGTGTTCCTTGGGTTACAGGAACAACCAACCAAAGTCAAGAAACGCCGAAATGATGCACAACATGTTGCGACACATTTGCAATAATAAGACAAATAAAAATTTCAATCTTCCGCCAGGATTGAACCATCACAACAGCTCGCCGTGTAGGACAATGTACAGAAAGCTCATACCACCGAGTCTGATCCACGCTTCCCAGAAAAGAGGCATATCAGAAACAGTTTTCTAATTCTCCTGCTTCGATATCACTGATTTGAAACTTAGTACTTATTTAAATCGACAAGAGGGTGGTTGGAACACCTGCTGGGGCTACCTGACATTCTGCTTGGGGTGTTCCTGGGTTACAGGAACAAACAACCAAAGTCAAGAAACGCCGATATTGCACAACATGCTCCTTGCGATGAGATTTGCAATAATAAGACAAATAAAAATTTCACTCGCGCCCAGGACTCAAACCATCGACAGCAGCGTCGCTGTTAGGACAATGTACAGGAAGCTCTACCACTAGTCCGATCCGCCTTTCCAGGAAAAGAAGGCATATCGGAACAGTTTTATGTAATTTACATGCTTCCGATATTCACATGCTTTGAAACTCGTACTTATTTATTTAAATCGACAGAGGGTTGGTTGGAACACCTGCTGTGGCTACATGGCATTCTGCTGCGGTGCTCCTGGGGTTACAGAGCAACCAACAAAGTCAAGGAACGCCGAAATGGGCACCAACATGCTTGTTGCGGCAAATTTGCAATAATAAGAGAATATAAATTTCACTCTCGCCAGGACTCGAACATTCGACAACAGCGTCGCGTTAGACAATGTTACAGGAGTTCTTCACTTGTCGATCCACCTTCCAGAAAAAAAGCATGCATCTCGGGAACAAATTTCTATATATTGCTTCGAAATCACTGTTTTGAAACTCAGTACTTATTTAAATGGACAGGAGGGTGGTTTGAACACCTGCTGGGGCTACATGGCATTCTGCTTGGGTATTCCTGGGTAACAAGAGCAACCAATCAAAGTCAAAGAACGGCGAAATGGGGCAGACATGCTTGTTGACAACAAATGCAAAAATAAGGACAAAGAAAATTTCAATCGCGGCCAGGACTTCGAAACCATCGACAAACAGCGTCGCCGTTAGGACAATGTCCAGCGAAGCTCTACCATAGTCCGATTCCGCCCTCCCAGAAAAAGAAGGCATATCGGAACAGTTTTCTAATCTTCTGCTCCGATACCACTGTGTGGACTGCAGAAGTATTCCCGGATTCGTCTTTTAGCTCATCGTGGCGTAGTGCGTCCAAACACTTTGCACGTTCATCTGCTAGGGGTCCAGGATCGAATCCCAGCATAGTGAAATACATCAGGGGTATTTTAATTAATATATTATATATAATATATATATATATATATATATTAGTATATATATATATACTATATAATATATATATATATATATATATATATAATATACTATATATATATTCATTGTGCCCTAATAAGCATCAATATTATATTTTCTTTAAATTGTAATTAATCTTATTTCATATATTTTATTCAAAAGTTATGAAAATATAACAAAAATAAAAATCGTAAACTTGAACCACCATTCTCATTTGGCATTTAAAATACATATTATATAAAATATTGCTATAAAATTAGTATATGAATGTATACATAGTATGCATAAAATATTGACACATTTAAAAATATGAATAAAGAATAAAACATTGTATATATATATATATTATTATATATATATATATATTATAATATAGTATATATATATATATATATATATAGTATATATATGATAATATATATAATATATATATATATATAATATATATTATATGGTTGTGTGTTAGATTGTTAGGCTGTTTGGCAGATTAAGTATAGGTTAAATTAGTCAGGTTAGGTTAAGGTATATTAACTTGGGTTAAGTTAGATTGTAAATCTTAATGACTTGCGCATGTCTGTGAAATATTGTAGTGACTTATGTATGGTAGGTGAATTTTTGTTTGCAAGCTCACCTAGACCCATAATATACTACTTACTTTGCAGCCCCCTGCCCACCTTTTAGGAAGTGGGCTACCCCGAGGAATTAAGCCACCCGCGTAGGTCTATGGATAGAGATTTACTATATAGTTGATAGTCAATCAAATATAATTGTATATAAGTATTTTTGCTTCGGTTAGAAGATGATGAATGCGTGTAACGGGAAGGTAGTCTCTTATTATTATTCTTAGGACCTTATTTTGTTTGATTTTTTAATTTGTTTTTGTTGGATTTTGAGAGTACAGGAATTTAAGCAGGGGGAGGGATACGTAGTTTAATTAGGGACGGTTATGTTTTCTATAAACTACATTACTGTAAGGGTTTCTTTCTGTTGGTCGAAGTTTGTGCCGGTCAGGGTCTTTAATGTATCGAGTTTAGAGTGGCTTTTGAGGCGACCTTGTTAGTGTTTGGGGAGAAGGTCTTATGGGTGTTAAATATAAGTTCTAGGTTGGTTGATAAGTTTATTGGTTGCTAGGTATATTACCGTTGAATGAGTGCTGGTTTCTCTTCTGAAGAGTATGATTGTGAATTTTTGTTGGGGAGAAGTCATTCTATGTAGTGTTAGCCATTTTTGGAGTTGTGTTATATATTGTTATAGATCGCGGGATGCGTTATATATTATTGAACTTTGGGAAGTGATAGCTAAGTCGCTAGCGGAGTTATTAATTGTAATGGTGTGGTGGGGTTCATGAAAACGTTATAAAAAATGTGAGAGAAAATAACTACCTGGGAAACTCGTTAATATATTTTATAAGTTTGGGTGAATGGCGGCATTGGTTGACTCTGGCTGCACAAACGGCGATAAAAGTTGCTATTTTTCCCTTGATTAGCAGATGCCGAGAGACTATTAAATGCTTTTTTAATATCAATGCTACTAGGAGTGTACTGAGAGGTGGGGATTTTGGTTGAGAGTCTGTAAAAATGTGTTGAGTCAGATCTATAAGAAAAACTGTGTTGTGAGTCTAATAGGGGAATATATGAGGAAACTCTGAGATCAGTTTTCCATATACCTTAGAATAAGTGGAGAGATCCGATTCAACGTTGAAATTTCTAATTAATTCTCTTTATTCTTTTTATATATATGAATATTTTCATGCCTATTTTCACATAGTTCGCTTTGGGATGCCATAAGAAAAAATTGCCTTTTTATAAGCAAAGTAATATTCAAAAAGTTCTCTCAGAATATTTATTTAACAATCCAATTCATCATAATTATAAAATTGTATTGCTTTAAGAGAAAAGACCAACATTTATTTATTAATTAGTAAAATAGACATTAAACTCTCCAGTGAATCCTTTAAATGAAAATTAGAAAAATGATCCATGAATATATTTAAAAACTTTTTATTTATAACTGCTTTTTTTTAATCTATGTAGATGTGTAGGCAACAAAGCAGACCAGATTTAACCACAGAAGAGCTTTAGATGAAGATCCTTGGCATTCAAAATAATGCGAAAAGCAGTCGATTTAAAATACATTTTTAATGGAGGATTTAATTAACTTGATTTAGGATGGATTTAATTCCTTTTATATATATTTTTACTGAAAAAGATTGATGTTACTATTTGACTGTTTTAATACTCGGGTTTTACCTCTTAAATTTAAATATTTTTATTTTAATTTCAATTTTCCTTTTCATGAGATTCAAGAATACGAATAGAGATTTTATTTCAAGAAATTTTTGCAGTAAAATTTGAGGATAAGTACGAGAATTTTCATTTTAATTTAGGGTTTACTTATCTTTGAAATCTATGTCATGCTTGGTCATATATGTGTGTATTTTACTCGTATATTTTCATACACAAAAACTTTAATCGGTCATGAGTGTGTGATTTTAATATACAAAAATTGCTATCAATGGCTAATTCTCTTTTAGATAGTATATATATATATATTATATTAATATATATGGTAATATATATACCTATATTTTTATATAATTATTTTCTTTAATAATTTTTTAAAGTATTATATATATATTATATATATATATATATATCATATAGTATATATATGATATATAAGGTAATGTGTGTCAAATTGCCACTCGCTGATGTTTCCGGATCCATTAAACAATGACTAATTCTCTTTTAGATTGTCAGAATGCTTTCTGCTTCTTTAATTATTTCTTTTAGATAGGAGTTACATTATTGTTGATTGATTTCAGAAATTTTTGTCTCGTATGACATCAGGAATATCATCTACATTGCAGCGGAAAGGATTGCGGGAAAGTTTAATTTGTGCATTCTCATTTGCATCAATATCATGGTAATAGCGTCTGAACTCTTGTTCGAGGCTTGACAAGTGCTCCTTGATATCTTGTTGCAGCTCTTCTGCAAGTGGTTCCTCACCTACGACCTTATTCAGACGTTGGAACGAAGTTACATTTCCCATCTGAACTTTTCTCACCCAAAGAGCTAGTTTGTCGAGAAAACCTTGATTTCTTCTGCATTAAAATTGTAGATGCCTGAGCTACCTGTAAGTGCAGTTTCAAATCTGCATTCAAAGCTTAACACGTCTCCAAATAGACAAGATAACACTTAAATGACTCGAATGTAATTTAAAATCTGCTCCATCTCCTTTCCTTGAGGTGCAAGAAATATTTGCAATTCATCAAAGAGTTCAAATACACAAGCATAAACATTTCCCTTTGACAACCAACGAACAGATGTGTAGAAGAGGAGATATTGGTAAGAAGAATTCATGTCTTGGCACAACTGGCAAAACAACCTGGTGTTGAGTACTCGTCCTTTGATATGGTTGACATATATGGATCACAGTTGCAAAGGTGAGTTAGAGGGCAGCAAGGAGCGTCTCAGAGACAAGAGCCTCACGGTGGATAACGCAGTGTGTTGTAATTACAGCCGGATTCTTCCTCTTCTTGACCAGAGACCTAAATCCTGACTTGGAACCAAGCATGTTGGGAGCTCCATCCGTGCACACACCAACCAACTTTTCCACTAGAGATTTTCCTCTTGAAAAAAGTTGGAAACGATGTTCATGACTTCTTCAGCCTTTGTAGTTGTTATCAGCGACTTGCAAAAGAGGAACTTATCCTCAATCTGATTTTCCGAATCAAACCAAGCATAAACCAAAAGTTGTGAAAGCTGTGCGACGTCTGTTGTCTCATCAAGTTGTATTACAAAGAAAGGAGATTTTCTTATTTTCTCCGTCACCTGAAGTTTATATCCTGGGACACGTCATCGATGCGCTGCTTAACTGCTTGTCCGAGAATCTAATCTGATTAAGATTGCTCACACAGTTATGATCGAGGACAAGACGAGCAGCCTCTATCATGCAAGGTTTAACGAGTGTCTCTTCAATTGTGTGTGGCTTCTTCTTCTTCGCTGTAAGAAGGGATATCTTGTACGAGGCCTCAACAATCTTAGAGTGTTGAAAGAGAATCCTTGTTTCAATCTTTACCGCTTTAGCTGGTGCTCTTTAGTTTTGAAATATGACAAATCCTTGCTGGCCAATTCCGGGTGAACTGAACGGCTTCATGCTCTCATTAGCAAGTTTCTTTTTGCAAATTACGCACTGTGTCAATATCTTCGACATATTTAAATTAATAACATATCAAACCTAAAAATATAAAATTTTCCACTTCAATGTATAAAATGTATAAAATAAATTGATTATATGACTGTTTAGCCTTAGCCGCCTTAGCCTTATGTCGACACACTCAAAAAAATGACACCCAAACAATTGAACACAATTTACTCTACGAGAGACCAGAATAGCTATTTGAGACGAACCTAAGTCTTAATAGATTTCCTCTTAATTTAAACTAGAGGAACCTTTTCAATGGTAATAAAATTGGACCATGGTTTCATAGATATATATATTATATATAATATATATATATATATATATATATATATATATATATTATATATATATATATATATTATATATATATATATATATATATATATATATATATATATATATATATATATATAAATATAAATATATTATATATAATAATATATATATATAATATATATATATATATGTGTATATGTAAAACTGATTTACTCCACCTTATATCACTCATAAAGAAAATGGTTTCACTGAGTACATACAGTTGGAGCCTCCATGACCCCCAGAAAAAGACTCATGACCCCTTCGGGGGTCATGACCCACAGTTTGGGAACCACTGTCCTAGAAGGTGTTTCAGACCAATGGTCTCCTAAGTGGGGTATGTGTACTCCGGGGGGTACGCAAAATTACACAATTACACAATTAATTTAATTTAATATATTATATTATATTATATTATAAACTCAAAAACTTAAATACTTTCTAAATTACATAAATCATAACCTATAAAACTTCAAACTGTCAGCAACTTGCTGAAGAATAATAATCTCAGAAACTATGCAAATACTTTTCAAAAGCCTAAAAACTTCAAAACTTAAAAACTTTAAAAAACTTATAAACGATGAAAATCTTCATAACTTCATATTTTTACAACATTTAAAAACTTCAAAAACTTCAAAAACTTCAAAAACTTCAAAAACTTCAAAAACTTCAAAAACTTTAAAAATCTTAAAACCAAACTTCAAAAACTTTTTAAACTCCAAAACTTTCAAAACTTCAAAACCTAAACTTACAAGCTTTCAAGCTTTTCTATGAAGTTCATGAAATCAAAAGTGAAAACTTAAACTCTCAAAACTTCAAAATAGGAACGCTGCTCCATCAGATGAGGGAAAACTTGATAGCTTCAACGCTCAAAACCTTTGGAACTACAAATATGCAAAGCTTGTAAAACTTTAAACTTCAAACTTCAAATACTTTCAAATTTTCAAAACAATCAAAACATACACACCAAAAACTTGCCACAAATCAACACGACATACTTCAAAACTCAAGCATTCAAGACTTCAGGGAAAAGATTTCAACATAGGTACTCTGAGGGCCAGTTTCTCACTCAGAAATGAATTTTGGAGAGTCAGTGAAAGTGGAAGAATTTTATAGACGCAGCAAAAAGTCAAAAAAATACCCCTTGAGATTTGGACAAAAAAAAGGCCAAATTTCTGTAATAAAAAGTATTAAATATAACTAAATAAGCAAGTCTCTTAAATTTAATTTTATGTTGATTCATTTTTTTTTTGTAACAGTTTTATTCTGGAAATGTTTAATAATAATTTTTGATCTTTGGTCCTTAAACCTCAGACTGTATGAATGAAGCCACCCAATATTTCGACAAGAGGCGAGCACGTCTCTAATAATAATAAATAGTAGGCGTTGTGTTATAATATAATTTTGAAGACGTCTCAATAATATCTGTAAAATTTGTTTGTGTGAGAAAGCTCTCGATAACCTTTTATTATATGCTTGCAATCCTTTAATTTTTATTTCATCAATTTTAATATATTTTTCTACCTATTTTAATATTTTATGCCATTTGTTTTTATACTTTTCCTCTTATAAATTATATATTAACTCGAAACCTCTGTACAAAGAACCATCCACTCTCTGATAGACTTCCTCCACACTCACCTCTCAACACTCCATCACCATACGCGATGCGTCACCTCACAACTTTAAATAAATAAGATTCATTCTCTCAAAAAAACACTAACTAATAAATGATATCTATCCAACGAAACTTACAACAAGTGCATCTACCAACTGATCTCCTCTCTGCAACGTTTT
>JABUQX010094468.1:20000-21790 GCA_015478945.1 Trachelipus rathkii | reverse complement strand
ATTTAACATATATCCTAAATATTTAAACTCGGATACTTGTTTCAGCTGCTCATCATCTAACATAACTTCATATATATATATATATATATATATATATATATATATATATATATATATATATATATATATATACAGTATAATAATATATATATATATATATATATATATATATATATATATATATATATATATATATATATATATATATATATATATATATATATATATATATATATATATGTAAGTTATCACAAATTGCGTGGTGTTGTGAAATAAAAAACGTACCATAGGAACTCCAAAAGGTATTTTTGATTCTGATCCCTTTGTCCATTGTCGAAGTCTTTCGATGCATACAGTGCATGCTTTATGTGGTGCCCACGATTTATCTTGATCACCTAGTTGTATATCAAAGTAGGCAAAGTAAGCTTTTTTTAGAGAGTTATATTTTCTCCTTTGATGTGAAAGTGTGAAATTTCCACAAATGTAACAAAAGGAATCGGGATTATTTTTGCAATTAAATTTTCTACTAGTTGATGGCATATGGGGTGATTGCTCGGCCATATTTAAAGGTATATTAAATATTTATTTCAAAATATATCTCAGGAAATCTGCAAAAATATAAATGAAAATTAGCTTTCAGAGGTATATAACTTTAAATGAGTTAAAATGATAAAAAAAAACTATTAGTTGGTTGTACATAATCAAACATACAAAAAAGGCTAATACTATGCCAATATATGCATATATGTAGATAAAAATCGTCTTGAATAATTATATGTGGCTACAAAAAAACACATGTATGGCAAATTAAGTGAAACCTTCCTACAAATACGGAAAAGGAGCAACGTCTATTGCGCAAATCTGGGACCTGATAGAGAAAAACTAAGTGCAGATTCATGTTCAGCTCACCCAAGTTATCTATAATCACGTGTCGAATTCAATTCAGTAGACAAAAAGTTGAAATTTGTTATGCAGTGAATTATCATTGTATTCAAATCCAGAAACTCGTGCTTTTCCTTCGAGAAAATATTAAAAAATTTTCGTAGAAAAGGCAACAATCTTTCTGATTCCTTTACCTCACACTCTCTGACATTTTGTAATTTTAAATTGTCAACTTCAACTTTGCATCTTTCTCTCTCCCTCCTCTTGTATCTCTGCCGGAATCAATGTTGCTGTATCTAGCTTCTTGCTAAAGCTGAACCGTTTGCTCAAACATTTCAATCTAATTTTACTCTAGACGGTTCCCGAGTTATTCCCCCTCTCTTCCTCCTTTCAACTTATTAAAATTTTATTTCTTCACTCTCTACTACTCTTCACTCTCAAGAAGGCGGAGAGTGCTGAAGTTATCCCAACATTGTTCCTCAAAATTTGTGCTTCTGAGCTTGTACAATGCCTTGGTAAACTATTTTCTAATTGCCTATCAATTCAACCTTTCCCTTCTGTTTGAAGAGTTCATTCATCCAGCATGTGCTGAAGAAGCAGGACCCCAGTGAACAATCCAACTATCGTCCTGTCGCTTTAACCTCTCTTCTTCATAAAGTTTTGAATTTATTCTTAACAAGAAGAATTAGAAACATGTTAAATCTTCTAATCTTATCACTGATTGCCATTATGGCTTCTATAAGGACGGCTCGATTGATGATATTCTTTCCTTTCCCTCTGACTCTTTGTCCTCTGCATTTCAGCATTTTGGTGATGGTTTTTCTTTGGCTCTTGGCATTTCGAATTCTTTTGATAAACTTTGGTACAAAGCATTAATTTCTTCCGTTCAAGTCGTTCTATGACTGCTA
>JABUQX010094468.1:12500-17500 GCA_015478945.1 Trachelipus rathkii | reverse complement strand
CCAAAAAATAATTAAATAAAACGGTGTAATCTAATTAAAACCACTAACTACCTATGCACCTTCCCACACATACATATCCATATATACCCACACATAAACAAATAACAAAAGAAGTTTCATATTACTAACTATTAAAAATTTATAGGAGGTTAATAAAAACAAACGAGACCTTTGGAGATCCAACCCCAATCTCTTTTTTTTTTAAACAGAAATAGTAAAGGCTGAAGAGGTTTGAAAAAAAAAAATATTTTTTAACAACGGTTTCAACATCATCCTGCCAACTAAGTCATAACTCATTAATGGCTGCCAGAAGTGCCTTTTTCAGCTAATTTAAAATGTTATTTGTCAAAGAATCAATCTTAAAAGTCCCTTTATTAAATCTATTTTTTCCGTATTATTTACAATTAAGGACTCTAATAATTTCGTAGATTCAATATTTTTTCCGATCTGCAGAATTATGCTCATCAATTCTTAAACTGTGTGTATAAGAGTTTATGTTCAGAGTTAGCTGATTTAATTAGGTTATACCCTTTTATTGATTTTAATTAAATTTTGGGAATAAATTTGGTACAAATTTTCATTGCGGTTTTAATATATATATATATATATATATATATATATATATATATATATATATATATATATATATATATATATATATATATATATATATATATATATATATATATATATATATATATATATATATATATATATATATATATATATATATATAGTGTTAGTTAGTTAGTTAGTTAGTTAGTTAGTTAGTTAGTTAGTTAGTTAGTTAGTTAGTTAGTTAGTTAGTTAGTTAGTTAGTTAGTTAGTTAGTTAGTTAGTTAGTTAGTTAGTTAGTTAGTTAGTTAGTTAGTTAGTTAGTTAGTTAGTTAGTTAGTTAGTTAGTTGCCCCCGAATTCCTATCCCACGAATATGAGGGGTTCATTACCTATCGCAGTAGAGTCTTGGTTAGGGAAATTGTGCTACATCATGTAACTTACATGTTTGTCCCAACAATAACCAAGTCGATAAAAATACAAGGATTATCTAGGTTTGATAGCAAGCCCAGCTTCGGCTCAACGCATTTGCAAATTCTAGCCACCGTGAAAATGGTTTCGCATCCAAATTAGCGGACCTTCTTATGCTAAAAGAATGAGAGAGAGAGTGTGTGATTTTGTGTTATAATAGATTATTCTGTTGTTTGTGTTGGCTTTGTTTTTGTTGATGTGTTGGTATTGAGATTAGTGTAATTCACTATGCCGTAAACTGGTATTAAATATTACAGAAAATCTCCTACTTTTTTGTGTGTCCGTTCAGGTAGCCAGATCGATATTTGAACTCTCGCTCTCGTGAGGTGAAAATTACGATCTTTAATCGAAAGAAAGGCTCGCTTTAATCCACTGAGCTACCATGAGTTCATATATTGTTACGAAATGATAGAACCAACTAAAAGATGGAAACGATAGGTAAGGCAGTAGAAAATTTGAAGGAGAGTCAGTTCGTCATATAAACTCAATAAGTGTATAGCGAGGAAAAAGTCAAGGTTGGTTACAACTTCGGAAGAGAAAAAGCTTACGCTAAGAAAGAAAAAAAGGGAACCCGTGATTAAACGGTGAGTGATAAATTTAGATTTTGTTTGCTTATAAAAAAAAAGAGAAAAAAAAGAAGTTATTTATCAGAGATGTTATTTAACAATTTAAGGGTTGAAATCGGGACCCGAAACTGAGGTCTGACTTTAAAACTCTGGCAAAAGTGGAACCAAAAATATCGAAGCGATATTTGATGAAAATTTACTAAGCAGATGTCGAACGAAAGCTAGTCATTGTCCTTGAGAAGGTTGGAATACGTAAACCCGAAGAGGTTTGAAATAACTAAACTCGGAGAAGTTAGGCTAAATCGAATCGAAGAAGTCGGAGTAAATTCTGTGTCAGGAACAAATGGCGGTATTATAAAATTATTGGGTACATTCGTAAGTGGTTTGTATGTTAATCTTTATTTGCGACAAAACATTTCAGTGATTGACTAAATTATTTGGGTGAGATTTAAAATTTTTATCTTTGCTAAATTTGTTGAAAATATTATTTATGATTTAACGAATAAACATTGGCTACGTATCTCGATAATTAGGATTAAAATTACATACATTTATTTGTGACGTTTTTTTGATTGGATTTGCATAAGATTATTGTTAGGAAGGTATTTTGCATTTTGTTGATGAAATATTATAGTGGAATTGTGTTAATAAAATAATTAGGTAATTTTGTTGTGATTTTAAATATAAAAGAAAATATTAAATTTAATAGTTTTTCTCTCCGTCTGTATTTGGGGTAAGATAGGAATCGATATATATAGTATAATATATATATATATATATATAATATATATATTATATATAATATATATATATATATATATATATATATATATATAATATATAAATATTATATATTATATTATATATATAATATATATATATATATATAGGAACTTATCCTTTAAAAGGGAACTTATCCTTTAAAAGGCTAGCTAACCGATATATATCGAGACGAACGATGTATCGATTTTTTTTCGGATTATTTCAGGCAATAGTGCGTTAAGTTGCCAATAATTTTTTTTTTTTTTTTTTAACGAAAGGATAACCCAAGAATCTAAATCGCACAAGATAGAAACACGAGAATCAGGTCTCTCGGCCTACCACGGGGGACGACGCGGAGGGACCTCTCCAGAATCCCCTCTGTCCCACCGTCCGCTCGACAAAAATAAAAAAATAAATTAAATTTTTTACCTCTTTATTAAAACAATTAACCCATTATAAAACATCAACATCATAACAAAATAACGACCACAACCATGTGCCAAAACTACACCATACCCAATCAGACCGTATCTTAATTAGGGCTTAAGCTAACACAAGATAACAATAGCTGGCTAGACAACAAGTAGGAATATCATGCCGACATTTGCGATATCGGTGCTTTATGCTCAACTTCCATTTTAAAGGCTAAGTGCCTTATAAAGCAGGCAACAGTTACACAGATTAAATAACCTCATCGAACAAGAAAACCGAAATGATAACACGATTATATTATTTACAGAATATCATTATCAAAGCGCAAAAGCTGACAGTTCAAGCGTGCCAATAAGCTTCCATTCCCCTATTCTTTTTTAATCTAAACCGAAAGGAATACAAAGATAAATCGCAAAAAGATGCACAGAGAATCCAAGGGAGTCATCTCGCCTCAAAGCAGCTGGGACGAGCGGCTCCAGAGCCCTCAAAAAAAATAATTAAAAAATCTTTCTTTATTAAAAATGAACAAAAATTAACAATGAATTAAAAATTAACAAAAGCAACACTGATGGACAACTACATCATCCAGCTCGTACTAATTGGAAGAATAATCTTAGCTAATACGTAACACTCGCAGGTGATGCACAAGTTAGGATTTGCGATTTGCACCTTTCAGACTTTTTATGTAACTTCCTTTTAAAAGGGATAAGTGCCTATATATATATACTATATATTATATATATAGTAATATATATTATATATATAACTCAATCAACATAACTACACTCATATATATATACAAACACATACATTAAATAAACACCCAACAACATATACAATATACCTAACCTCTATACTACATAATATATTATATATATATATATATATATATATATAATTATATATATATAGGCTTAATTCAATTTTGTCGTCTGACGTGAAATTATTTAAGGTCCAGTGCGGGTAATTGAAGGGGAATTTTTGTTTGGGTATTTGGCGGTTAATTTTGGAATTCTACGAAAGGTAATAACGTTAAGGGGTTTCCCATTATATATATATATATATATATATAATATTTTGGGGCGTGAGTGAAGACCAATCTGGTATATATATATATATATATATATACAATACTATATATATATATATATATATATATATATAATATATATAAATATATATATATATATATATATATATATATAATCAGGGGCGGCTCGTGGCCTGGTTGCAGGTTTGCGCAACCACCATTTTATACAACTTGCAGTTAGTGTGCAACTATTTATTATTTTTTGTTCTTTTAATTTTTTTAGTAGGATTAAATATTAAAGAAATTAAATTGCATCTTATTATAATAACACTCCAATGATTTATTATTTAATGAAAAAAAAAGTCATCAAATTTTAGTTAGTCCAAATGTCAAACCAACATGATTGTTGCAGACACTTTACAACACATGCCCTATACATTTTTGAGGAGAAAAATGTGTGTGAAAATATGACCGCGTGGACGCTTTATACCTACAACTTGCGGTTGCATATCAAGAACAACCGCTTTGTTTTCAATACTGAAATTCAAATTTATGAATACGAAACAATTCGGAAAATTGACTCTCATGTTTCAAAATTTAACGTCTCAGCGAACGAACGAATATGTATGTTGTTTGCGGTTTGTCAGATCTCTTGCTTTTATTTGTATTTATCTCTCTCTCTCTCTCTCTCTCTCTCTCTCTCTCTCTCTCTCTCTCTCTCTCTCTCTCTCTCTCTCTCTCTCTATCTATCTATCTATCTATCTATCTATCTATCTATCTATCTTATCTATCTATCTATCTATCTATCTATCTATCTATCTATCTATCTATCTATCTATCTATCTATCTATCTATCTATCTATCTATCTATATATATATATATATATATATATATATATATATATATATATATATATATATATATATATATATATATATATATATATATATATAATATATATATATAATATATGGCTCATGTCTTTATCCGCCTCCAGGTAAGTTGAAACAATTTTTTTTTTTTAAATCTACTTAATCGAATAAAGTATTGAAAGCTCTCGTGGGCCATATTGCGTTTATTTCATTTATTTTTTTTACATGCAGAGTGAAATAAATAACATATACAAAAATATATATTATACATGTTTATATATATATACAATAATAAATATCTTACTTAAATCT
>JABUQX010094468.1:0-5000 GCA_015478945.1 Trachelipus rathkii | reverse complement strand
ATCTGTTACATGAAACTAAGAAAAAATGTGCAAGACAAACCTATCACACTGAAAACACGAAATAAACTGTAACATTAACAAAGTTCCACACCTAACACCAGTAAAGCAACTAACATGGTATGCAAAACGTAACCTAATCTTACTTTTCCAAGCATAACTCAAACATATTAACGTTAATCTTACACTACACAGTAACATTTAACTAAAATTTCTCACCAACATGGTTAATTATACTGATCCAACGAATATTACTCTACATAATAAAGTTTGCCACATCAATAAACCTAACATAGCGTAACATAGAACTAAGAAAATAATGTACAAAGACAAACCCAACACAACTTACACACGTGGGGAAATTAAAAAAACTGTTTAACATTAACAAAGTTCCATTGAATTCTTTATATACTAACCACGCGAAATATATGCTCTAACATAACAATGTCTTCACATTAATAAAGCAACATAGCATTCATATGAATTAGGAAAATAATGTACAACGACCAAACCTAACACATCTTACGGCCCTAATAAACTGTAACATTAACAAAGTTCCACACTTAATACCAGTAAAGTAACTAACTTTACATACAAAACGTAACCTGTTCATACTTTTTCCAAGCATATCTCTAACATATTAACGTTAATCTTACATTAACACAGTAACATTTATCAAAAAATGTATCATAACCTTGACCGATTATCATACAGACCAATGAATATATGCAAACCTACCAAAGTTTTTTACATTATCATAGTAATATTTAACAAATATTTATCATCATACCTTACCCAAAATAACATATGCTCTTTTTTAGACTTCTGTCCCCTTTTCAGAAAAGATCAAAGTCTAAACATTGAAAAATGATATTTATGCTATAACCATTTGCATTAAAGTGATGCAATACTTATTATATTTGACCCGCTGGTAGGAATATGAGCAATGTAGCAGTCGCCATTCGGTTTACGATTAAATATAAATGACACATCGTTGGGAATAACGAAACTCCTCGTGAAGATATCAACAACAAGCGTAGAGATGGGAGGAGATGTCATCGTACCAGTACAGCGAAAAAAATGTCCTACTGACGGAAATCGTATGCGTAAACAACCCTTATAGGTAATGAGATTCTTTCTTTCAACCAATCAGAAGAAAGTAAACAAGAATACAACGCACAAACGACCCATACAGTTTCAAAAGGGTATATATTTTCTTAGATAACAACAACAACAACAACAACAGCAACAATAACATAGTACAAGGAATAAGTTCTTTTAATATACCAACAACGAATAGTATGCAACAAACATTGTTTTCAACATTAATAAAGCTAACATTAACATTACCAGAACTAAGAATATATTGCTACAATAACAAAATTCTAACACACCTACGCTCGAATAAACAGTTAACATTAAAAAAGTTTCATACTTAACAACGGAAATACCTAGCACAGCATACAAAAAACGTAACCTATTCACTCTTTTTCAAGCATATCTCTAACAATATCAATGTTAATTTTACATAACAACGGATTTTACGTTGCATTTAGAGATCATTCGGTTTAGGATAAAACATAGCAACAAAATTGAGTTCTTTATTATACTAACCATCGAATATAGGCTTACATAACAAGGTTTTCATATTAATAAAGCTAACATAGCATTCCCAGAACTAAGAAAATAATGTACAACCACAAACTAACACAATTTAAGCACGAATAAACTGTTACATTAACAAAGTTCCACCTTAACACCTGTAAAGTAACTAACATTGCATACAAAACGTAACCTATTTATACTTTTCCAAGCATATCTAACATTTTAACGTTAATTTTACATTGACACAGTAATATTTAACAAGGATTTATTATCATAATCTTGACCAATTATCATACAGTAACCTAACATATCTCCCTTATGAATAATCAGCTAACATCCTGAAAACTCCCTACTTATCAAAGGTAAAGTAGCTAATAGGTCATACAATACTCGATATGTTCCCACCTTTCTCGCATATCAGCAACAGGTAAAAGCCATATTATCTAAAAATTTTCTAAAACCCCCCAAAAATCCCTCAACAAAGTGACCAATCTATTAAAGATACCAACATCTGGAACTATGAATTAACATCATATTCATCAAAGTGTCACCCATCTTGAGTATAACATCAATTGACCTATGAATAAACATAGACATTAGCAAAATTCTAGGGCAAACCTAACATTACCCAACAAAAACTTAACCTAGGCTCACGTTTCTAACACAATCATCGTCAGTTACACAAGTAATAATCATACAAAAACCGTCATTGTCTCTAACGCATCAGTGTTATTTCACATTGTCATAATATATTTAACATAACGTACCTAACTTACGAGATAAACAGTTTTCATAACAAGAGTATCTAGGGGTTTTTCTAAAGCAACACATTACATTCCAAGAGAAATCCCAGAGGGGATGCGCCCCTTGAAAGGGTGTGAATCCTGCGAGGGGGGATCACCCCGAAGGGGTGTAAGCGGGCTTTAGGCCTCAGCCCGAAGGGCTGAGGCCTTACCCCTCCTTCGGAGGGGTAAAGCCCGCTTACACCCCTTCGGGGTGATCCCCCCTCGCAGGATTCACACCCTTTCAAGGGGCGCATCCCCCTGGGATTTCTCTTGGAATGTAATGTGTTGCTTTAGATACTCTTGGTTAATGAAAACTGTTTATTCGTAAGTTAGGTACGTTATGTTAAATATACTATGCAATGGTGAAATAACACTATTTGTTAGAGAAATAACGGTTTTTGTATGATATTACTGCTGTAAACTGACGATGATGTGTTAGAAACGTGGCTAGGTTAAGTTTTTGTTGGGTAATGTTAGGTTTGCCCTAGAATTTTGCTAATGTCTATGTTTATTCATAGGTCAATTGATGTTATACTCAAGATGGGTGACACTTTGATGAATATGATGTTAATTCATAGTTCCAGATGTTGGTATCTTTGATAGATTGGTCACTTTGTTGAGGGATTTTGTTAGATGATGCGGCTTTACCTGTTGCTGATATGCGAGAAAAGTGGGAACATATCGAGTATTGTATGACCTATTAGCTACTTTACCTTTGATAAGTAGGGAATTTTCAGGATGTTAGCTGATTATTCATTTTTACTTTTCCTTAGTTACTGTATATAAATTGGACAAGATTATGATAAATCCTTGTTAAATATTACTGTGTCAATGTAAAATTAACGTTAATATGTTAGAGATATGCATGGAAAAGTATGAATAGGTTACGTTTTGTATGCAATGTTAGTTACTTTACAGGTGTTAAGTGTGGAACTTTGTTAATGTTAACATTTTATTCGTCGTGTCTTAAAATTGTTGTTAGTTGTGCGTTGTAGCATTATTTTCTTAGTTTCACTATGATGCTATGTTAAGCTTTATTAAATGAAAACCTTGTTATAGAAAGGCATATATTCGATGGTTAGTATTTATAAATAACTCATTTTGTGCTATGTTTATCCGAAATGATACTCTAAATTGCAACGTAAATCCGTTGTAATGTAAAATAACATAGAATGTTAGAGATATGCTTGAAAAAGAGTGAATAGGTTACGTTTTCGTATGCTATGTTAGTTACTTCTACGTTCGTTAAAAGTATGGAACTTTGTTAATGTTAGTTGTCTTCTATGCGTAAGGTGTGTTTAGATTTTGTTATTTGACAATATATTCTAGTTCTCGTAATGTATGTTAGCTTTATTAATGTTGAAACTTTGTTACGTTAGCATATATTCGTTGCGTTGCGTTATATAAAGAACTTATTCTTGTACTATGTTATTGTTGTGTTGTTGTTGTTTGTTGTTGTTGTTGTTGTTGTTGTGTTGTTGTTTTGTTGTTGTTGTTGTGTTGTTGTTGTTGTTGTTGTTGTTGTTGTTGTTGTTGTTGTTTTGTTGTTGTTGTTGTTGTTGTCTTCTGATTGGCTGAAAGAAAGAATCTCATTACCTATAAGGGTTGTTTACGCATACGCGATTTCCATCAGTAGGACATTTTTTCGTTGTACTGATACGATTACATCTCCCCGCATCTCCACGCTTGTTGTTGATATCTTCACGAGGAGTTTCGTTTATTCCCAACGATGTTTCATTTATATTTAATCGTAAACCGAATGGCGATTGCTACATTGCTCATATTCCTACCAGCGGGTCAAATATAATAAGTATTGCATCACTATGCAAATGGTTATAGCATAAAATCATTTTTCATGTTTAGACTTGATATTTTCTGAAAGACATATATTCGTTGGTCAGTATGATAATTTGGTTAGGTTATGATAAATTTTGTTAATATTACTATGATAATTGTAATAATACGAATAGGTTTGCATATTATCATTGGTCTGTATGATAATCGGTAGGTTATGATACATTTTTTGATAAATGTTACTGCGTCAATGTTAGATTAACGTTAATATGTTAGAGATATGGTTCTTGGAAAAAAGTATGAACAGGTTACTTTTTGTATGTAAAGTTAGTTACTTTACTGGTATTAAGTGTTGTGGAACTTTGTTAATGTTACAGTTTATTAGGGCGTAAGATGGTGTGTTAGGTGTGTCGTTGTACATTATTTCCTAGTTCATATGATGCCTATGTTAGCTTTATTAATGTGAAGACATTGTTATGTTAGAGTATTTCGCTCGTTAGTATATAAAGAACTCAATGGAACTTTTGTTAATGTTAACAGTTTTTTATTCGTATGTAAGTTGTGTTAGGTTTGTCTCTGTACATTATTTTCTTAGTTCATGTTACGCTATGTTAGCGTTTATTGATGTGGAAACTTTATAACGTTAGAGTATAATCGTTGATCAGTATAATTAACCAATGTTGTGAAAAATTTTAGTTAAATGTTACTGTATCAGTGTAAGATAACGTTAATATGTTAGAGTTATGCTTGAAAATGAGTAAGATTAGGTTACGTTTTTGCATACCATGTAGTTTGCTTTACTGGTGTTAATCTCTGGGT
>JABUQX010094467.1:0-25171 GCA_015478945.1 Trachelipus rathkii | reverse complement strand
TTTTCTAGCACTTCGTATCTTGCCCCTTAGGCTTTTGCCTGTTTAGATTGGTTAGGAGGGCCCTATATATAATATATATATATATATATTATATATTATATATATATATTCATATATAGTTATATATATATCTATAATATATAATAATATTATATAATATATATATTATATAATTATAATATATACTATATATATAGATATATATGATAGTGTTACGGCGAAGGGTGCAAACCCTGCACCTAGCCGAAGAAAAGAAAACCCCTAAGCGCAGAAAGGCTAATAGGAAAGAATGTTGATCGACTGATCAGCAAGAAAGCGCCAGCCCAGCCGTTGCGCAACTCTTTTGTAGAATAAAATGAAAAAAGAAGGAAGGATCTCGGGATACTCTAGGTGTTACTAAGGAGACTATCTATCAAATAAAATGCAGACACACAAGTTCATATAAAAATATATAATTAAAAAAATAATATGTACAGACTTGTGCAGTGCACAAAAAGTTTCTTTATAACACAAATATAACGTAATATTTGTCTCTCTCAATTAATTAATCTCAATTAATAGTTTATAGTTTATATAAATATAGTGGCTAATCAACGCTGACGGGATCGTAGAGGTAATAAAATTGAATTACAAGAACGATCAATATTCTCGTGAAGACAGCCACAGAGTATAAATTATTCGAAAATATAAATCGCACAACTTTAAGATGACAGAATATGGTAATTAACGTGTCAATAAGACAATTCATATAATGGTAGTGGTCAATCAACGCGGACGGGATCACAGAAGTAACAAAATAGCGTTACAAAAGCGATCAATGCACCTATCCAATATAAACGTATTCTTGCGAAGATGACCAACGAATATAAATTAACGAGCAAAATATATATATATATGTATATATTATATATATATATCTATATTATATTATTATATATATATATATATATATAAATATATAATATATATATACATATATATATATATATACTTAAAGTACTACGAAAAAATATAAATATCGGAATATTGTCATAAAAATAATTATTATTCAATTACAGACATAATTAATAATTGGTTGCTTTTAAATGTAAGTATAAGACAAGAATGGCAGAATCGGAATTATTTAAGGTCGTATCTTCACACAGAACGAATCAGGCACGCATCATTCAATTATACAAATTGATCAAATTATTAAATAAGGATTACGTAACTTGGGTGGACAGGTTATCAGTCCCCCTTGTGGGCAACACTGACAGTATTGAGCTGCAGAATATGTGCAATAGGGCTGCTCTGTTATTAGTTTCGTAGTAAGACACCGCCCGTCAATCGGCCATGTATTATGTCAACCGTGGTGTCCGTATGAAGGATTGGAACCACGCTCGATTATGAGTGCGTTCGGTTCTGATAAGTTATAATCCAAGTCTTGATCGAAATGGGGCTCAAGCCCAGATTAATAACTTCAGTTCGATTCGAAGTTGACCCAAGTTTGATCCCTGCAGAAAACGCAAGTTATCAAATCTCACGCAATTATAGCAAATTGGAAGAAAAATTAAAACAATGATAATAAATGGTAAAGAATATAAACTTATAAAACAGGGTACACTAAAAGAAGACGTTACCCTAATGTGTAGGGAATTGTTTAATCTTGATCTTCAAATCGAAGAATTAATCAAAGAGATGAGTACAGATTTTTGGTACCTTGCAGTTAGCAGAATAATTAACTTACTATCGATTTATAAAATATATTTTATTGAAACAGAATCTTCTCACTTTTTTATCCCTGTTTAAACCAATTTGGTTTTCAATTTTAACCTATCTAGGAATGGAAGGCGAAATAATAAATATCTTACAACCAAAATCATCGGGCATTGCATATTTTCAACATATCATATGTTATAAACTATATATTCAATAAACCTAGCCCCGTCTACTTAGCTTGCGGTTATTTGAGTTTCGCTCACACCCCAAAAGCTCTCTCTCCCTTCGAACCATTCTCCGACTGTTTTGAGTCACATCCACCACGTCCATTCGCCTGACCAATCTGTCGAGGCAACACAATTGGAAAGGGAAAAAATTGAAATGGCAGCAGGCCCCCAATACATTGTATCCCCCACAGAAAATGCCTTCCATTTTCTCAGCAAATCAGAGAACAAGCTTCAATTGTTTCAATACCAGGGCAATTGCACATCGCCAACCACCCAAGTCATGGCAAAACGGCAACATAATACCTACATATTTGTCATGTTAGCATACATAAATACAATTACAATCATGGAGAAAACTTATATATATCAATGAAAATAAGTGCTTTACAACATCAGCTTAAAAAGAGAACTTACAACATATAACATATAATTAATATTATATAGAACATTTTTATTATTTTTCACATAATTTTTATTTTCATTTTTATCTTCATAAAGTTTGTACATATAAAAATTACATCATACAATTGAGGGCACGGAGTGCAATAATACATTTACCTAATCGAATCGCTTGGTATGGTTTTCATCTGCAAGTCTAAATTATCCTGTTTTCAGCATCCAAGAATTGACCAGTTCTATCTATAATCATAGATGGAACAATAAAATTAAAATAAGGACCTGTAAGGGCAACTGGGGATCTATAATCCCTACCGTAACTCATCATATTAATAAAAGTCAATTCCACCAATTTCATCATTTCATAACCTCTTCGTGACAATGCTTTTTGCTAGACATTTTACTCTGTTTGATTGTTTTTGTGACACAGCTTTACGCTTTATTTAATATTACTTTTTTCGCAGTAAGATCACGTTAAATGAACATTATTTCTCTGTTGCAATTATTTTTGTTGGCCTATAATATAATTTATCTATTTTTACTCATCATTTTTTTTTCTTTTTGCTTTAGTTTTACGATGCTAACATTACGTTTCTTTCGCAATAACAATGTTAAAGAATTTTACTATATTTTTTTTTTTTTTTCAATAAATAATTTACCTATTTAAATTTTATAATTTTTTCATTATTTTTACTGGTTTTCGGCGCTGATATTCCAAGGGAACAGCCATGGTATAGGGAAGATCCGCTACGGCTCCCCTGGATCTCGTCTGCGGCCGCTGGTTCCCCACCTCTGGCTCCAATGGAATATCAGACTCCCCCGGCTCCGGGATGATAGCAAACCTCTCCGGTTCCACATAGGAATCATTCATATACTCTCCAGGCAAACTTTCACACTCGCTTTCATGCTCGCTCTTAGATGACCCTGAATCGTATATGCCCCCCAGTGAATTATTATGAGGGGATGACCGTAACAACTTTTGCACCTGAGGGCTAAATCCCTCAAACGCTGACGTCTGACTCCACGACTTTTCAAGTTCTCCAAAAAACTCCTCCCGACCCTCAGAAGACTCCCACTGAACTGACCCCTCCGCTAACGGCGAAGCGGGTTCGAACTGAATCAGCGGAGCGGTGAAAGATATTCGCCTATTGCGATAAGGCCGCGCCGAAGGGTGTAATGCGGACATAGGAATCCACAATCGGGACTCCGAACTCGCAGACCCAATAGAACCCTCCTCAATAGGATCAATGCGACCGTGATTGTTGGCAGAACCAACAACGGAGGATCGACTCGGACTGGAGAACGAATCCTCAATGAGTTTTGCCACACCACTACTAAGGTGTTGCACTTTGATCTAAACACTACAGGCTTCCTCTCATCGTGTCCTACCGCTTTGACTCTCAGCCAAGTCCTGCAGAGCAGAATATTCATCACACGAACATCGGTATTGAGGACCATAAAACCCCTCAGGAGAAATCCTGTTCTTCTTCCTCCAACTCCACGGCATCGAATAAATTCGGCTCCTCTGTCACCAACCTACTCTCCTCCTCCTGTTCCTCTGGTGGCAAAATATCACGGACCTCCCTAACTTCCTCCTCGCATCTCATCCATCCCTAACATGGCAGCAATCAAGGTCTTAAATATGGTTTTTCCTCAAAATATTCCGGGAAACAATTCTACCCCGACCGTATAAGGGGCAAAGCAGAATAATGTGCGGTTACGTTTTTACCTTGGAGCCCTTCCAGAGGATATCGGGAACATTAGATATGCACGACTATGAGAATACACCTGAGTAACAACAAAAGGAACCCAGTTCACATATCAGCGTTTAACTTGTTTGTGACTAAATCCCGGAAGATGGAGTTTATAAGCCAAACTTTAGTTCCCCGTTTTCTATATGAGGATTTTAGAAGAAGGTTTCCTCCAATATTGTTTGCAAACAGACTATTACTGGGCAAAGTATTGCCGACCTTTTGGTACCCAAACCCATCCGCTAGGCGTTGCTTAATTGGCAGAATTGCCGCTATTTTATACAAAATCACAGCCTGAGGGCAATCGGTATCCACGGAACGGATTCTCCTTGCACAACATCATGTAATTTCTGCAGCAGAGTTACGATTAACCTCTCCTGTCAACTCCAACTTGCATTGCGCATCATGGTTGAATACCCGTAGAGAAATTTACCAAACTCCGGTAGACCTCTCAAAACGATTCACCCATAAAATCCGCCCTCTATCACTAAGCACCGGTTCACGAGACTGCTTATGGCAGAAAAGGTAACAACTTGTACTTAAATGCGTTCGCCACAGCAACAAATACTAGTCTTTTTGACAAGTGGCACCACCGAAATAAATTTTGAAAATGTGGGTCAATGGCCACAAAAAATAACCTATTACCTCGTGACGTGGCAACGTGGAGCAAATCACTGAGCCAACAAATCAAAGGAATGATTTGAAAGTGAATTTTTAGGAAGTGGTGGTTTCACACTATTTGGATTTGTCTTGTTCTGCTGACAATGTGGACAACTTCTACACACATCAGCCACAACTTGCACCACCCTCGGATTCCACAAGTCTTCGTATATGAGAGAGATTAACTTATTCCTTCCTAAATGACCATATTCATAATGAATCTGACAGACTACAGCAATCAAATATGAAAAGGGAATTATATATTTCCTACGGTCTCCTGAATTGAGGTACAGTATATCACCCTCCAAGGAAAGTTTATCACCCACTGTCTTAAATAAACTCAAGGTCTTATCCCACTGTGGAACTGGGGTTTGAGTTTTAATCACCCTAACAAGTTTCCTCAGAGTAGGATCCTGTTTTTGCTCTCTCAAAATAACCTCACTGTCTGTAGTAGAGTTAGACACTAGATTATGATCTACGTCAGATGAAATATTAAGACTCTGAACGCATACCATATTTACCTGGCGATCGCCTTCATCATCCGTCGGTACATTCTCTTCCACGTCATTTTGAATTGGATACAGCAGATTATAATGTATGCCAGATACGCACCTCACGTAACATATGTCACTATACTCCTCACCATAAATTAGGGGAGTAGATGTATTATAATACACGTGCACCTGACATTTACTAAATTGGGCAAATGCCTGAATTACTTCCGGAATAGGCATCTGTCCAGGAAGTCTCATCAGTCTCAGCCTTTTCAAAATATTCCTACCCTGCAGATTATATTTACTTGGATCTTTTAAAAGCTCGTCAACAACTACTTCTCGTATCTCTACGTGAGCATTCTCACTCCCCTCCAAGCATAGCGCGAAACATCTGAAGAGCGAATCTCCCCCCCCCCAGGTACCTCCACCTGCCTAAAACCAGTTGGGATAGTGAACTGCTCACCCAAGCAGCTAACCGACTCCGACTCCGGTAAATATTCCGATTCCAAAGCAGAAAGTGGTGAACGCGACAATGCATCAGCGAGGACATTTTTCCTCCCGCTAATATGTCGCACTTCATAATTATACTCATTAAGCTCATCTAACGTCCTAGCTATACGCCCATCAGCGGCCGACATATTTTGCAAATATTGAAGCGGCTCATGATCGCTAAAGATCACAAACTTCTTCTCATTGCAAAGAAAAGGTCGTAAGGCTCTCACTGCCCACCGCAAAGCGGCTAACTCGCGCTCAACGTAGAATGCCGCTGCGCGTTTGTGAACCCAATGTCAATTTGAAGATAGAAGCTAATAGGTCGGATTCGCCATCCGTTGCTGCTGCGATTACACTGCCCAGCAGCGATGTTGAAGCGTCGGACGTGGAGTTCTTAAGGGCGGCGAATCCAAACTATAATCTGGAAATGTTAACAATGTTGGACTGACCAATGCTGACTTGAGCATTTCAAACGCCGTTTGACACTCCGGCGTCCAACGAACCACACGTCCGCCAGTCTGGCACGATAGCGGCTTACCAATTGCGGAACAATTAGGAATATGGCGCCGGTAAAAATTAACCATGCCCAAGAACTGCCTCAATTGCTTAACTGTCTTAGGCACTGGAAAATCAAGAACTCCAGATAAGTTTTTCTCCAGGGGCAGAATACCCTGACCACTAATAAGATGCCCATAAATTCACAGATCCCGAACACAACTTCGTACTTTGTGGTCTTCATTTAACCCATTAGCTTGTAATAGCCTTCAGAGCTGGGTTTCCCAAGAGACCAAGTGCTTGCTCGAAAGTCGCGCGGACCTAATTATTACTGTCATCCAAATAAGCCAATGACAGACTCTGACCCAGGGAATTTCCTGAAGAGCAGCATCGATGCCCAGTGATGGACAAGCGGGACTGGTCCACCCTTCACCCCGAATGGCAATACCGAATAACTATAATTGAGAATGCAGGCGTTGGAAAATGCTTCTTCTCCACACATCTTGCGGCCATTTCAATTTGGGGTAATAACCACGGACCAAATCGATTGTGGTAAAGTATTTTGAACCCGACATTATATATCGAGTCAATTAGGTTAGGTAAGGGAAAAGCATCGTCCTTTGTACATTTATTTAAAGCCCGGTAATCGATACATAGACGTAAAGAACCGTCCTTTTTTCTCACTGGCACAACAGGAGCAGAATATGGTGATCGACTTTTACGGATGATGCCGCTGTCCTCCAACTCGTAACACTGTCGCTCGATCTCCTGCGCTAGTGGCCCTTGAAATCGACGCACAGGTACATGGATAGGTCGATCAGTTGTTAATTCAATATGATGTTGTACATTCTTAGCCAAGCCAACATCATCATCCCCCGTGCTGAGAACAGAAGAATACTTTAGCAACAGATTAAGAAGTTGCTCCTTTTGTGTATCGTCCACCGGAATATCCGAAAATTCAAATTCCTCAATAATCTTGTCTCTAGTCCAATATTCCTGCATATGGGGTTCGGCATGGAGTCAAAACTCCACAGCTTGCCAATTACCGTGCACATTCACCTCAGGACGTCCGAAATTGGCAAGCACTTTAAACCGACCAAGTAACCTTTTTGGCACAAACCTTTGCATGGTCACTGTAGTTTACAAACACAGCTACCACCGGCCGGATTATTATGCGAGACAACCCGCAGGAAAGCACCTCCAAATTACCGTCCGCGAACCGCCCTCCATAAGAGCGTGTCTGAAGTATGGACAGCCATCAAATTTATGAAATAAATGCCACATTGATGAAGCCTCCAAACTTGGCATTCTCCCGAGTACACAATCTTCATTCCTTCAGCGCTTCTCACAGAGTCCTGCGCTATTACCTTAAACCGCTCGCCCTCGCGACTAAGCAACTGATAAGTTGACATATCGGGGAGGAGATTATTGGCTCGCAACAAAGGAACTCCCAACACAAGGGATTCTCTCAAGCACTCCGAAGGAACCACATAAAACTCGTCAAAACCGGTGACAAACCCGCTACAAAACCGTAATGCAAGTTTGACCATCTGCGTCACCCGGACAGCATTGCGACCAATACCACTGATTGTTCGAACCGGCGATGAAGAACGCCGCACAATATTGGGAAGTCTTTCCAAAACCGATGAATTAATGAGGCTTACGCACGCACCATTGTCAACAAGACAGGGATACATCCGGTCCCCACATCCAACAATGAGTGCATCGACATGAAGAGGTTGGCTATCTACATTACTAAAATGGACTTTAACCTCTCCAGTATTAGATAAGGTGTTGTCTACATCAGAATACAGATCATTTATTTGCCCCTGAAGCTTCGTGGCCTGATCTAGAGTCACGGGGCTGTGGAGTTTAAAGGAGCACCACTGCACGCGCCTGGTTCGTGAACTTCGTCACAAGTGGTGCAACGGTTAGTTTTTGACCTGGCTCCCTGACTAGCTCTTTGGGGCTTAGGCGAAGGTCTCCGCGAAGTTCGCGCAGAATCCTCTCGCCTTTGGCAATTTATACCAAAGTGGTCCCCAGAACAATATGGACACACTGGTGTTTCCGCCCGTGAAGGGGACTGATTATTCTCTTTTCTTTGTTGCAACTTCCTGCACTCCTCCCTTTGATGTCCCTTCGTTCGACAGAACGAACAGATGTTCTGATAGAGGAAACAGTCATCAATAGTATGATTCGTCTTGCCACAATGATGACAGAGCTTAGCTGATCTCCGCGTGTTTTGCTGGCTGGCCTGGGCTTTCCTAGCATTTTGTGGGCTTCCCTGGGTCCTTCCAGCATTACCAGAATTTTTCTGCTGACTTCTTGGAAAATTATCATTCTCTTGATGCTTAGTCTTCTGAGCTTTGGGTGAAGAAGTCTGCCTAGGAGCATAACGGTTCACAATTTCGTTCCATATGTTCTTCCTCGGTGCAGAATCTTTAGGAGTGACGTGAGATATGGTGATGACCTCGGACTCCACCTCATCCTTACCTTGTTCTATGCCGAGCTCATTGTAATGCTCATTGGCCAATCGTACTATCTGATCAAAACCTAACCTTTGGCCAGTTCGCCCTTCGTGATTCAAAATGTAATCACGCATTCTCTGTTCCACATCCAGCGGCATATTATACAAAAAGGCGCGGCGTAAATTGTCATGTGTTCGCATGTTCATACCAGGGTACGCTCGACTAGCCAGTTGCTCAAGTCGTAACGCAAACATATTAATACTTTCCCCAGACTTTCTCTTAGCCAGCATGAACTCCTGTGTGGCCTTTTGCTTCTTCATCTCAGACTCATGATTCCACCATGTAATTAAGGCGCTTTTTACAGCAGGATATGAATCTTCATCTTTAGTTAACTGGCGATACAAATCCAAGTATGATCCGCCCAGGTAATTCCCCAAAACTATCAGCCAGTCATCAGGTTGGTCTGGGTAGGTGAACTCACAATATCGTTCAAACCTCCAGAGAAATTTATTAAAGTCTTGTCCATCGTCAGGCATAAACTTCGGTGGTGGTGCGGCGCGTGGCCGAAACGCCCGGGCATGCAACTGCGTCAGCAGAGTAACTGACTTGGTAATCATTGTCAACTGAGCCTGCATAGCCTCCAAAGGGTCCGGTCTCACTGTGCCTACACTGCTAGATGGAACCCCACCAAAATCGATCAATGGAACTGTGGAAATTGGTGCAGTATAAGTTGAAGTAGTCACAGTTGATAGTGCGGGTGCGCTTTGGTATGACGCATTTGTTGTTCCAGCGGCAGAATACATCCCACCACCTTCACGACCAGCAAAGCCTACTCTAGGCAAGTGGTATCTTCCTAAGCTACCTCCAACAACCTCCGATACTCTAGGGTTATCAACTTCCCTGGACAGCTGAGAGCTATAATTGTCTCGCTCAAACGGGAATCGAAAACGTCCCTCTGCAACCGGTGGCTTGCGTTCTCGCTTACTTTCCATCTCTTGCATCAACCTCTGCCTCTCCGCTTTCTCTTCATTCAACTGCCTCTGTGTCTCACTCAGAGCAGCCGTCAATCGTTTCAACTCTTCCAAAACCAGATCTTTCTCCTCTACCTCTACTGGATCCCTATCTACTGAACCCCCCGTGGTCATCCCCCCAGATGTATTGGGAAGGTGTAATGTCCCGGAAGTCTCAATATCATCCATTCCACTTGCATTCTCTGCATTCTCAGACATACTGAAATATTTAATCTTGGGGATGTAAAAATCACCCTATAAGAGTCTCCAATAGCAACAGAGTATCCTGGCAAGGTCGCCACTTAATATGTTACGGCGAAGGGGGCAAACCCTGCCAATAGTCGAAAAAGAGAAAAGAAAACCCTAAGCGCAGAAAGCTAATAGGAAAGAAGTTGATCGACTGATCAGCAAGAAAGCGCCAGCCTAGCCGTTGCGCAACTCTTTCGTACAGAGTAAAAGAAAGAAGGAAAGAACTCAGGATACTCTATGTGTTACTAAGGAGACTATCTATTAAATAAAACGCAGACACACAAGTTACTTTTTAGAATATATAATTAAAAAAAATAATACATATATACAACTTGTGCTTTGCACCATACATTTTCAGAATATAAAAAAAAATACAATATAATATGGTTTATGAAATTGAATTCCTCCAGCAATAGTACAGCCTATCAGATCAGAGGGGCCAATCGAAGTTGACCAGATCGTAGAGGTAATAAAATTGAATTACCAGAACGATCAATAGACCTATATAAATATAGGTCTATTCTCGTGACTGATAGTCAAATCGGTACAAATTATTTAATCAGATACACTCGCAAGTGTCATAATATGTTAATGGACGCGTCAATAAGACAATTCATATAATGGTAGTGGTCACTCAATCGTGGACGGGATCGCAGAGGTAATATAATGGAATTACAAAAGCGATCACTACACCTCTCCAATATAAACGTATTCTTGCGACGATGACCAACGAATATAAATTAACGAGCAAAATATACATATATATATATATATATATATATATATATATATATATATATATATATATATATATATATATATATATATATAATATACAAAAATATAAATATATATATATATATATATATATATATATATATATAGATATATATATACTTAAGGTATTACAAAAAAAATAATAAATATCGGAATATTGTCATAAAAATAATTATTATTCAATTACAAAAAGAATTAATAAGTGGTTGCTTTTAAATGTGAGTATAAAACAAGAATGGCAGAATCGGAATTATTTAAGGTCGTATCTTCACACAGGACGAATTAGGCATGCATCATTCAATTATACAAATTGATCAAATTATTAAATAAGGATTACGTAACTTGGGTGGACAGGTTATCAGTCCCCTTTGTGGCAACACTGACAGGATTGAGCAGCAGAATATGTGCAATAGGGCTGCTCTGTTATTAGTTTCGTAGTAAGACACCGCCCGTCAATCAGCCATGTATTATGTCAACCGTGGTGTCCGTATGAAGGATTGGAACCACGCTCGATTATGAGTGCGTTCGGTTCTGATAAGTTATAATCCAAGTCTTGATCGAAATGGGGCTCAAGCCCAGATTAATAACTTCAAGATCGATTCCGAGAGTTGACCCAAGATTTGATCCCTGCAGAAAACGCAGTTATCAAATCTCACGCAATTATAGCAAATTGGAAAAATAAACAATGATATTGGACAGCAAATCAATGTACACAAAAAAGAAGACGTACCCTAATGTGGGGAATTGTTTAATCTTAGATCTTCAAATCGAAGAATAATCAAAGAGATGGTACAGAATATTTTGGTACCTCTGAGTAGCAGAATAAATTAACTACTTCGATTTATAAATTATTTTATGAAATAATCTTCACTTTTTTATCCCTGTTTAACCAATTTGGTTTCAATTTTACCTATCTGGAATGGAAGGGAAATAATAAATATCTACAACCAAAATGTGGGCATGCATATTTTAACATATATATGTATATATACATATATATCAAAATACACATAGCCCGTCTACTTAGCTTTGCGGCTAATTTGAGTTTCGCTCACACACCCCAAAAGCTCTCTCTCCCTTGAACCTTCCACTGTTTGGTCCACATCCACCACGTCATTCCCTGACCATCTGTCGAGGCAACATAATCTGCAAAGGGAAAAAATATATATATTTATATATATATATATAATATATATATATATATATATAATATATATATAATATATATATATATATATATATATATATATATATATATATATATATATATATTATATATATATACTATATATATATATATATATATATATATATAATATATATATATATATATAATAAAAGCAAAAAAAAAACAACAAACAAATTAAGAATTTTTGTAAGCAAAAAAATCAAGTGAAAATCAGCTGAAAAAAATCAATTGATTAGCATTTCTTATCGAGCGTTAGCACAAATGCAAAATGGAAAACGCTTAACGCTCGATAAGAATTGCTAATCCAGTTTTAGCCGAATTTTGGGCTTAATCGAACGTTTTGTTTCACATATAATTGGAATCGGTTGTTGTTATGGAGCACGTGGTTTTTGGAATAAAATAGAAATAAAAGAATAACAATGGTTTTTTATTAGCAAATAAATGAAATAATCGATCAACTATTGTGATGGAGTGTATCGATTTGGAAGAATTAAATTAAAATATAAAATTCATTTGAAATGAAACATTCATGAAATCAAACGACCCACTACCGCCGCCATCTTGTTTTGTTTACATTTTTTCGTTAGCATTTTCCCAAAATTCGGTAATCTGTATAAAATAGCAACCTTAACAGAATTTAGGAAAATTCCTAACGTTTTGGTTAACATTTTCCTAAATTTGTGCTAGTATTTGACAAAATGGAACGCAACTTTAGCATTTTCCTAAATTTCGTTAGCAAAAAGTGCAAAATCGAAAACGGCTTTGCCGTTTTCCATTTTGCATTTGTGGCTCTTTTCAAGTCAAAGCTAATCTAGTTAAGCAGCGAATTTTCGGGCATAATCGAACGATTGTTTACAAAATATTTGATCAGCTGTTCTGAAGGAGCACGTAGTTTTGGAATAAACAAAAATAAAAAAAATAACATGGTTTTTATTACAAATAATTGATCAACTATTGTGATGGAGTTTATCGATTTGGAAGAAATTAGATTTAAAGCCAATTTCATGAATGAAACATTCATCAAATCAACACCGCCATCTTGTTTGTTTACATTTGTTCGTTAGCATTTTCCTTAAATTCGGTAAGCACGGGAAATAGCAACCTTACAGAATTTAGGAAATTCCTTACGTTTGGTTTGCATTTTACTAAATTTGTGCTAAATTTGACAAAATGGAACGCAACTTTAGCATTTTCCTAAATTTCGTTAGCAAAAGTGCCAAATCGAAAACGCCTTTAAACAAACAAGATTGCGGCGTAGTAGGTCGTTTGATTTCATGAATGTTTCATTCATGAATTTATCTTTTAATCTAATTTCTTCCAAATAGATACACTCCATCACAATAGTTGATCGATTATTTGTAATAAAACCATTTGTTATTTTTTTTATTTCTATTTATTCCAAAACCACGTGCTCCATAACAACAGCTGATCAAAGTTTTTGTAAACAAACGTTCGATTATGCCCAAAATTCATGCTAAAACTGTATTAGCATTTCTTATCGAGCATTAGCACAAATGCAAAATGGAAAACGCCTTAAAAGCCATTTTCAATTTTGCAATTTTGCTAACGAAATTTAGGAAAATGCTAAAGTTGCGCTCCATTTTGTCAAATTTAGCACAAATTTAGTAAAATGCTAACCAAAAGTTAGGAATTTCCTAAATTCTGTAAGGTTGCTATTTCCCCGTGCTTACCGAATTTAAGGAAAATGCAAAAGGCGTTTTCGATTTTGCACTTTTGCTAACGAAATTTAGGAAAATGCTAAAAAGTCGTTCGATTATGTCAATTTTAGCACAATTTAGTAAAAAATGCTAAACGAAACGTTAGTGAATTCCTAAATTCTGTGTTATGGTTGCTCTTTCGTGCTTACCGAATTTAAGGAAAATGCTAACGAAAAAATGTAAACAAATAAGATTGCGGCGTAGTAGTTCGTTGATTTGATGAATGTTTCATTCATGAAATTTGCTTTAAATCTAATTTCTTCTAAATCGATAAACTCCATCACAATAGTTGATCAATTATTTTAATAAAAAACCATTTGTTTTTTTTTTTATTTTTGTTTATTCCAAAACCACGTGCTCCATTAGAACAGCTGATCAAAATTTTTGTAAACAATCGGTTGATTATGCCCAAAATTTCGTGCTAAAACTGGATTAGCATTTCTTATCGAGCGTTAGCAACAAAATGCAAAATGGAAAACGCCTTTAACTTGAAAAAATGGTTGAAAAAACAAGATTGCGGCGTAGTAGGTCCGTTTGATTTCATGAATGTTTCATTCATGAATTTATCTTTTAATCTAATTTCTTCCAAATAGATACACTCCATCTAGGGTTGGGAAAGGAAAAAAACAAGCTCGTTTTTCCCCGAAAAAAACGTTTTTTTTTTCATGAAAAACACCAGCCTGAAAAAAACAAGTTAAATTTGTTTTTTTCGTTTTTTTTCAATTAAGTTTGGAATTTACATGTTTGAACAAATTATATTATAAATTTTAGCAAATATGCTCTAATTTGGAGCAGTTTAAGTGGTTCCAATTTCTACAAGGTGGAAGCCCCTGAATTTGTGTTCCAAAATTTTTATTTGGTTTTCCATATTTTTTATTTTATATTCTTGAATTTTGATATTCATAATAATTTGTTGTGGCTTCATTAATGTTTTCTTACTCCCTTGTTTCAGCTTTCAGTAACCATTTTTATCATAATTATTTAATCAGAATTTAAAAATGCCACATGCAAAAAGTCGTGTGACTGTATTTTTAAGGAAATAAAGGTTGCAAACTGCAAAGGCCCTAGTCACAAAAATTATACACTTTTTTTGTTGTAAGACGTGCAAAACTAGTATTTTGCTCATATAATTAGAAACTGGAATTCTTCTATAAACGTTGCCACAACTGAAGATGTGATTATGCTATAGAGCAGTCTATAAGCTTAGAGGTCAGCTTCATTTAATTTCTCTTGTTACGGGCCGCCCACAGCGCGATAACCACCCCCACTATATACATCCTATATGAGTACATATATACTCTGTCAGCTATCTCGATAGGCTGCTAGTTCATACAACTGCGATATCAGACTTATCAGTTATATCAAAATTAAATGTGGCTGATCACGCTGATGAGCCCAATAATAATGAGCTTGACAGTAGTCACAGCACATTAGTCAGTACTCAGTAGTGACTGGGGTCTGGGGAGTGGGGACTAGTGATTAGTGAATCAATTGATTTTCGCCAATCCTTTATCTTAGTTCTTCACATCATCTCCTTCATTTACAATCTTGGTATAATTTTAATTCATTATTTTTTTAAAAAAAATTATTTCATTTGCATCCCTTAAGTCACTTTTGAGTTTTGTCATTCAGACTCATTCTATATAAATAGGGCCTATAATATACATTAATATTTAAAAGTAAATTATAAATATGATTATATGATACAAATGTAAAATGCATAGGTAGTTAAATTAGTAAGTAGAAGCCTACAAACAGTAGTCTGCAGGCTACAGCCTACTGTAAATTGTAACGAAAACAATTGATAAAATATAAGAGAAAGGTAGTTCTGCTATTTTATAAATCAATGGAATATTTGGTTAATTTCAAGTATCCTTATATTTGAAAAATGAAAATACTCAAGTGAAATATCATATTAGTCTCTTTATATTTTTAAAAATACATTTAATGAAAAAAACGAAAAAAACTGAAAAAAACACGATTTGAAAATGTTTTTTTTCCCAACCTTAACTCCATCATAATAATTGATTGATTATTTGTAATAAAAACCATTTGTTATTTTTTTTTTATTTCTATTTATTCCAAAACCACGTGCTCCATAACAACAGCTGATCAAAATATATGTAAACAAACGTTCGATTATGCCCAAAATTCGTGCTAAAACTGGATTAGCATTTCTTATCGAGCTTAGCACAAATGCAACATGAATAACACCTTAAATTAATTTTGTTCGAACTTTTCCTTGCAAAGCCTATTTTGGGGTGTTAATACATTTTAGTTATAAGCCACATATCTTCTTATAAGTAATCTTTGATTAAATGTCCAATGCTACCTTTAAAATAAATGAAATGTTTGTAAATTAGAATTATTAGAAATATAGAGACAGTAAGAAGCCACATGGGCCTATCTAGACTGTCCCAGTCAACCCACTAACCAAACATACTCATGCAAATTCGCAAAGCACTCTAGGACTTGTCAAATTACTGTAACTAAAAATCCACCAATTTGGCTTAATAAAAAAAATTATATATGATACCCAAACCATCCACATACCTTAGTAACTACGTTATGGTCATGCATGCAGTCTAACATTAATAACTATAACTAAAAACCCGCCAATTTGGCTTCGTCTAAATAAGAACATAAGGGACAGTAAGAAGCCACATGGACCAATCAAGACTGTCCCAGTCAACCCACTAACTAAACATGCTCTCATGCAAATCCACAAAGCACCCTAGGGCTTGTAAAATTCCTGTAACTAGATATACTATATGATACCCAACCTATCCAACCCTTTCTTAAATGTTGCAATTGAGTCGCACTCAACAGCCTCCTGTGGCAAAGCATTCCAAAATTTAATAACCCTATTACTGAAAGAATGCTTTCTTATATCAAGATGCCATGCTTTCATCTTAATTCTCATATGCCCCCTGGTCTTCCGTCCGTGCTCTACTATGAAGAATTTATTGGTCTCTGTATTATCAATAGATGTAAATATTTTGTAGACTTGTATTATATCTCCTCTGAGAAATCACCTTTCTTCAGAAAACCTTCCTAACTCTCTCAGCCTCTCCTCATAGCTCTTACCCTCAAACCCAGAAATCATCCTTGTTGCTCTATGTTGGCACTAGCTCTCTAGCATATCTAAGTTTCTTTATAAGGGCCCAAACTTGTTGCAGCAATAACCTCCCCAATAGCTGGCCAAAAAATAAATATAACAAAGTTTACTTATAACTTCCTTGCTCTTGTAAATAACATTGCGATTTATTATGCCGAGCATCTTGTTAGCTTTATTCCTTGCTTCTAAACACTGATTAGCTACTTTCAAATTACTGCTTATAATCACACCTAAATCTTTTTCTTGGTCCACAGACTCAAGCCAATCCCCAATTCATATTACTAGTTTAAAACTTTTTTATTTGAGTAACCTAGGTGAAGAACCTTAAACTTTTTACTAATTAAAATTCATTTAAGCCACTTATGCTGCCCACCCAAAGAATTTTTATAGATCATTTTGAATCTTTATACTTCCCTTCACTATTCCTACTGAGGTAGCCACTTTGGTATCATCTGCAAACTTGGAAACCTTGCATTTAAGTCTCTGGTCTAAATCATTTATATATATGAGAAATAATAGTGGCCCCAGCACTGAACCCTGTGGGACACCACTCTTCACTATTTCCCATTATGACTGTACACACTGTTTTCTATTCCACAACCACTCTTTTGTACCACTCCACCTATACCACATTGCAATAACTTCATCAGCCTTATGTGGGGATCCTTATCAAAAGCTTTGCTAAAGTCTAAATATATAATATCAACTGGATCTCCTCAGTCAATGCACTCAGTAATGTATTCCATAAACTCTAAAAGGTTTGTCTGACATAACCTATCTTTTCTGAAACCTTGCTGGGAGTCATACAATGGAACTTGTCCTTTAAAAGGATGTTAACCGATATATATTGAACGAGCGATGTAATCAATTTTTTTTCGATTATTTCAAGGCAATAGAGCGTGAGGGTTGACAAAAAGTTTTTTTTTTTTTTTAACTAAAGGAATACCCAAGATTAAATCTCAAAAATGAAGAGTCAGGGTCTCTCGGCCTCAGCGGGGGACGACGGGGGGCCCTCTGTCCCACCGTCGGCTTGAGCCCCTTAAAAAAAATAAATAAAATAAAAAATTAAAACAAAATTAACAAAAATTAACATGATAAAATAAAGCAACATGTGGCAACTCTTTCTCTCCTTCTATTGGAGTTTTAGTTAACACGTCACACTGCATGGTTAGATGATGTGTTCAGCGATATTTCGATATCTTTTTATGTAACATCCTTTTAAAGGAGTAGTTCCCATACAATATCTTGTTCTCTTCTAAATAATTCTGTATATGACCTTGTAAGATCTTTTGTAAAACTAATCATGTAAGAATTATTGCTGTAACTGGGCCTACAAATTTCGCCAATCTTCCTTACTAGCTTATAAAATAGGCCATAACATATGCTGTTTTCCAGTCATCTGGTACCTCACCAAATGCTATAGATTGCTTAAAAATCAAATACAGTGCCTTTGCAATGCTGGTACTACCCTCCTTCAGAATTCTACCATATATACCATCAGGGCCTGCAGCTTTACTTCGGTCAATATGGTCTAGTAAACGTTTAATATCTTTTATGTCAAATTCAAATCTAAGATCTTTTCGTTTTTAAATTTGGGCCTAGATATCACATTCATATTAAATCTAATTATATTATGGTCACTAAGTCCTAAATTCTCCCAACGCTAAACCTCATGCCACCATAACTTTCATCTTAGTTACAGTGCTCATTCTTGTTGGTTCAGGACCATCTGGCTCTAAAAGTTATCTAGTATACAATTTATAAATACAGAACTACTATGGTCCATATTAGACAAGGAATCCCACTAAATTCCAGGAAAATTAAAATCACTGATTATGACTATACCTTTTTCTTTACTGTGGCATGCTGTCTCAATTTCTTTCACCATTTCGGACTCTTATTCTTTACTCTGGCTAGGAGGTCTATAAAATGCCCCTATTCAATATGATTTATTGTACATAAGGATATCTACCCACACAGATTCAACATCATAATTAGTTTTAAAGTCCATCATTAAGACAGATTAAATATTGCTTTTAACATAAAGCACCACACCACCACCCTATATGCTGGAATAAATAAAGTGAATATCCGTCTATTTCAAATTCCTGAAAGGAGTCTGTATATAATTCTTCATTAACCCATGCTTCAGTTATGCAAATAATGTCTAGATTCTCATTTATGGTATAGCTAACTAATCAGCTCATCTTTTTTATTTCTGAGGCTATGAGCATTTGTGTAAAAGTATTTGATATTTGAAATATTGTTATTTTTATTGCTATCATCATTATTTGAACCTGTAACAACACTAGTTTTATTTATCTCACCACTATTACAGTAACCATTGCTATTATTCATTTCTAGATTTAGCCATCACCCCCAACTTTACCTAGTTTTTTGATAAACAAGTCTCTAAACTAGTACTGAAAAGTGCAACACCTTTATGACTCAAGTGAACTCCGTTTACTGCAAAAAGATCTTTATCCAGAAATTCTCTCCACAAATCCAAAAACCAAATATTTTATGAAAAACATAATTTCCTAACCCTTTTATTTGACTAAGCTACTCCCCATTCGCTGACCTGCCCTAACCTAGGTAAAATTCCAGAAATCATGCACCTTCTTCCACTAGCTTTCATGTTCTGAATCAATCTCCCATAATCTGCTATTAATTCCTCTTATCTTTTATGTCCTATATCATTTGTACCCACATGGACAATCACATTTGAATCAACATTTGTAGAATCAATCTATCTATCCTATCCATGATATCACCTCACTCTGGCACCTCTCAATCGTTTCCTTTTATCCTTATTTTGAAAAGTCCTATCTAGGTATCATATCATAGAGTCTCCAATTAGCAATGAATCAGCCTTCCCATTAGAAAACTCAACATTACCCATGACCCTCTCTGATCCTTCCCCATCTGGAAGACAGTTGAACCTGTTACTGCAGGTCACAGACTGACTTTCAAGATCCTAATCTTAATTTTATTATTTCTATTTTCTACAACTTATATTCATCTGCAGGCCTATTAACAACAACTTTATCCTTTTCCCTCTTATCTTCCTGCCTAGGTGAATCACTATTCCTATTTACCCCTATATCCCGCTCCCTCACTCAATGGCCACTAAACTTTTTTCCTAACACTTCCCTCCTTTCTTAACTCAAATGCAAAATCTTTCATTTCTTTCATATTTTTACTCAGTCTTGCAATCTCCTTCCTTAACAACACATTCTCTGCATTCAAAACACAAAACTGGGCAGCTATCCACATATTCACCTCTCACAGTCCCACAGTTATCACACAGAGCATACATACTTTAAATTATTATTAACTTTACTAACTTATACCTATTATTTTACCAACTGCAGTTTAAATACCACTATAGCCTAAAAAGAAATAAACTAATATCTTTAAAACAAGTTAAAAATTTAAACAAGCTTAAATCTAGCTTAGCTTAGGCCAGGGATATATAAAATTTATAAGGTAGACCTAACTTTAGTCTATGGCTCTGGGAACTTAATTTAATTTAAATTATCACAAAATTACACTATTAAAATAACAATTATTAAAGACTGTAATTAAATACAGAAAATCTGTTTAATAATCCAAATAAACCTTCACACAGTATAGCTACATTAAATCTTTTAACTCTAGCTTTTGGCTCTGGGAAATACTCTGGGAAACTTAATTTAATTTAAATTATCACAAAATTAAAATAACAATTATTAAAAACTGTAGTTACACAGAAAATCCATTTAATAATCCAAATAAACCTGCAAACACACAGTATACAGTAAATCTCCTAACTAAGCTGGCCTAGGGTTAGGCTATCAAACACTGGCCTAGTCCAATACAAGTGCTAAATTAACTATAAGAACTGACCTATATACTTAAAAATAAATACACAAACTACTAACACCACTATTTATAATACAAAAAAAACAAAAAAACTTTTAGCACAAAAATACACAATAAATACACAATTTACAGAGTAAAATGGAAGAGACATGTTCTAACCCCTTTCTCAATCTGCTAACATTTGGGAGGTTAAATGTAGCGACTAAGATAGATGTTGATGGGGGTTACTGAATCAATAGGCATTCTCAAATTATGTAATGTCTATTCAACCTTGTAGGGTCTACAATAAATATTTGGGGATTAGCTGAGAATTGGAGCAATTATATATCTTTTCCTTTTTATTTCTTAATTCAATTTTGTAATCTGAAAAGGTATTTAAAAAGTTAAAAACCTAACCTATTCACCAATCAACAAGATTTCAAGTCCTCATATGGTGATACAAAATATTTATTGTATTCCAAAATTTCTTGGGGCAAATCGTTGATCTGAATCATATTTCTTTAAAAAATTTATGTATAGGTCCTACATGAAAGGGTGTTTGTAACATGTGTTACGTTTTAACAGTATGTATATATAATTTCTTACTAGAAGTTCAAAGTTTACTGGACGCTCCAAATTTACTCGCATAACGTTTGCAATATTTTTCAATAGCTATAATCTATATAATTGATAATCTATATAATTTGTATCATTTTTATATATTTACATTATTTTCTATAGCTATAATATTTAGCTATTTTACATAATTATATAAGCTACAAAATCTGAGTATAATCTATACTACTCGTCAAAAATAACACCCCATTAGGATAAATGTCACTCGCAGGAATGGGAAGGTCCCTAACCCCATTAAACCCCACACCAACATAGACGACAGCATCAGTGTAACTATGTAACCACCCCGCAGAGAATTCGCTGCAGTATTGGGGCCGTCACCACGATAAATTTAGGAAAACATAAACCACGTAACTAGACCTGGGAGAGGTAGGAGTAGGTTATGGCCGGGTATAATCGAGCGAGGGATCATTCACATACAAAGTGACTCCGATAAACATGGAGAGGATAGTATGTCAACTGTCAAGAGATCAGTGCGTGCAGATAACAACACGCCATGCTGAAGGACACAGGTACCAGGCACTTGGTCGACGGTTCGGTGTAGCATACACAACGATTGCACAGGTGGTCCAACAGTACCAGGAAACACTGACACATGATCGCTGGTGAGGACAAGGTAGGCCCAGGGCCACGACACCCATGGAAGACTGATTTATACGTCTGTGTGCATTACGAGCGCCACACAATGGCACAACATTTGCAGATACAGCTGGCAAAGGTACACTGCATCAGGGTGACTGACAATACAGTGTGTCGACGCCTTGCGGAACAATTACCGCCGGAGGCCTGCCATAGGTCCACTGCACACCACAGCACATTGAAGGGCACGACTGGCATTTGCCTGAGAACACATCCATTTCACAGTCAATGATTGGGCAAAGGTGCTCTTTACGGACGAGTCAAGAGTGTCTCTGTATGCCTCGGACAGGCATGCTAGAGTATACCAACTACCGACGGAGAGGTTCTCGAATGCCAATCGTGCTGCAGGTGCTTGCTGTTTGGAGATGGTGTTGGTTTGATTTGGTCTGGCCGCAGGAGGCATCTCTTTATCGGGGGCCTTAGAGTTGCACATCTTCAATGGAGGCACTTTTACAGCCTCAAGGTATATCACAGACATCCTCAAACCATATGTCGTGCCATATGCCCCAACATTGGTGACTCTTTCATCCTAATGCATGACGATGCAAGACCGACCACACAAGGCACAATATGTAAATGACTACCTTAGGACGGTTCAAACTACGGCGTTGGAGTGGCCAGCATATAGTCCGAACCTCAACCCAATCAAACATTTGTGGGATATACCTGAAACGTCAGATCCAGAAAGCTGCAACCCCTGACTTCCCCGGACCCTCCTGGACCTATGACAGGCACTGCACAACTTATGGGTTCAAATCATTCCATGATATTCGACCACTCATCGAGAGCATGCCAGGACGGTGTCAGGCAGTCATCTATGCCAGAGGGGGTCATACACAGTATTGAGACAGACCCAACACCCCCTGATAGCCATCGCCGTAGTACCAATATTGTGTGTTTGCAGCGCTGAACCTTCGAACCCTACTGCGAGACCCTTTACCTACACCTTGGCCTAGCAATCTATCAACCTATGGTTCTGGGGAGGAATCCACCATGTTATTGTCATTGTTCAATAAAGTGTCTTTGCATTCTTCAACCTTTTCTACCCTTCCTTCGACACGTACGCTTCTGGTGCGTTAATTTTGACGAGTAGTATAGATAATTTCAGTATTTGTATATTTGCTTTCTCTATTTTTTATATATATAATTTAACAAGAATTTTAGTTAAGTGTGTATACTCCTTTTATTATATTAATTTTCATTTATATACTTATTATTTTTTTATAATATTTGTCTTTTATATTAATTTTTATTTGTATGGTATACTTATTTTAATTTTATTTTTTTAATTTTTTTAATTTTTAAATTTTTTCATATTATTTTATTTCTTTTTCTTTCTTGTTCTATTTATACCCAATCTTTTCATATTAATTCTATTTCATTATATTTGTATATAAATTTAGTATTTATACTTTCATTTTTAGATTGTTTTATTTATCATGGTTTTCATATTTACATTATTTCCTATATAATCTACGGTATATGATTTTATAACCTCATTATAATCTTAATCTCATTAGTTGTATATTTGGTAGTTGTATATTTGTTCTTTTAACTTTTTATACAATTTAATAGGGATCTTAGGAAAGTACGTGGAGATGGTTAAAATAAATATATTAAAGGAACATTCCTAGTCACAAAAGGCCAGTTTATAAATGTTTCATTTTATATTGATTTATTCATTTATTATATTTTAATATTTATTATTTTCTTTAAAAAAATTTCAATATACTTTAATTTAAATTGTAAAAAGTTTTAGACAAAAATATTTTAAGTGGTGCCGATGTTTAAGGCTAGGCTATACCACGCCCTTATAAATAAAAATAAATAATTTTTTCCCTCCCTGGTGAGTATCACGGGCCATCGACGCAGGTGATTCACTTGCCTTGAACAAAATTTACCTAACACTTTTACCTTATACTTATTAAATTTTGTCTGCAGCTCACAGACTCCCACCAAATGAAGTTTCATCCTGAAAACATACCAGGTAGACCACAGAAAACTTCTATGGCAACAGATAACTTTCTACAAATTAAAGAGAGGGAAGAACCAACCATATTAATACTGATAAAAAAAAAAAAAATTGACATTATGCAATATATAAACCTGGGCAATAGAAGCTGGAGTAACACTGGTAATAGTTGAGTAGGCCTATAGCAGATTCTGATGAAATATCAATATTAATCTGTGTCTAAATCAAACTTATCATAACCCTACTGATTTTTCGAATGTAAAAAGAAATGAAATATGAAAACAACAGTGTTGCTTATAAAAATTTCATAATTTTAGCAAGTTTTTATTAATAACATTTGGCAGCTTTGCTTCATAGGAATATCAAAATATCAATTGATTTATAAAAAATATCGAATTTTTTAGAATCTGTTAAACTCTACTATTACTGTAACACCAAAGCAACTTTCCTTAATTACTGCCAGTAGAACACTAATGAGCTCAGCTTCTGCAAGAATCTTATCACTCGCACAGGAAGCCAGACAGCATTGGATAAAAAATTTTTACCACATACTGTTAAACACCAAAAATCTTGGTAATTGTAGAGTTCCACTGCATAAATTTCATGCAAATAGTATATTAAAACTATAAACATTTAAATTGCACAAATGGTATGAAAAAATTATTTGAAGGTTTTCCTACAAATTTACATAGCTATATTTTAAAATAATATTTGCAATAAAATATAAAAATAACGCTATGAAAATCATAACAATTTTGCTTCATCTCATTCGTGTAGGGATGCAGAAACAGTTGAAATGTGTTTCAGATTATCGATATCAATATTATTAATATTTTTTTATTATCAATTTTTTTTCCATGGTTTATCAATAATTCAAATTTTTATATAAAGTGTATGTAAATAATTATAAAAAAATAATAATAAATTTTGCAATAACCTTTTTTACGTAAGATACAATAAAAACAAAACAAAAAATTGGGAATTGAAGAGTTCTACTGCATCTCAATCATTTAACTTAATGTATTAAAACTATCAGCATTTGATTTACAAAAGTGGTATCAAATAATTATTTAAAGTTTTTTTCTACTGATTTTTGTACATTTTATGTATACAGTATATATATTTTAAAGAAAAATTTCAAAAATGTTCCAAAAATTTTAAAAATTTGATAACACTATCAATGATTTTTCTCTGATTACAGATATATCAATTTCATTAATTTTATGTGATAAATGGTATAAATTTTTTAATGATTATCAATGATTTAATTTCATTCAAAATATACTTTAAATAATTAAAAAATGAAAAATTTTTTGGTAAAGTAAGATAGAATAAAAAT
>JABUQX010094466.1:30000-37451 GCA_015478945.1 Trachelipus rathkii | reverse complement strand
CTAGGTTGAGGTAAATATTCAACTTTAAGAGTTCTTGCTGTAATTCTATTGAAGATATTGATGAATTTACATACTTTGTTATGACTATTAGATTGTCTTTAATGTCTGTTAATGTGTTGGTATTGTGGTGTACTTGCTCTTTTAATTTATAAAAGTGTGTTCTCATATCTTGTAAAATATTTATTCTAGTGTTGAGCTTTTGAATGTCATTCATGGTTGCGGTTCCAAATAAATACTGTAAAACTGTTCCACCTATGTCCATTAGACCTCTTAATTTTTCTGGGGTTTGCTGAAGGCTGAACTTTTAAATGAAATAACACCCAGGGGTCTTGGGACAGATTTATGAATTTCTTTTGGCTTTCATCTAATAATGATTTTATATAATTTAATTCTGGGGAAATACTAGTTACATCTGAGTGAAACCTATTTTTAAATCTTTCTTGTAAGTAAGGAATATAAATTGATGTTAAACTTTATTTTTGCTTACTATCTCCCTTATTTGCTCGTATATTTCTTTTGTGCATCTTAAGTCTATGAATTTCCAAATAACTCCTTATGAATTTTATCTGCCCTGTCTGTTTCACTATGTATCCTGGGTGTATTTCATATTTTGATTTTGTGATTTCTTTTTTCAGAGAGAAGGATGCTGTTAGCAATATTTGAAAGAACCAATTGATAATCATGTTGCCTGTGAGAAAATATATGAAGTTTTATGAAAAATGGTTTTTGCACAATGCTTTATTATGAAGATAAAATTGAAGTTACTGGTTTTGATGTTTAAATTGTTATAAAATTGTATTATATTTTTTTTTTTTTTACATGTTTGAAATGTTCATTTCTAATGTCTTTATATTTATACATTGATGTAAATGTATGAATTGTTCTCCCTTTGGCACTTTAAAAAAAAAAAAAAAAAAAAAAAAAAAAAAAAAAAAAAAAAAAACTATTCATGGGATCTTGGGAGAGTACCTCTAGGGACATATTGTGGAGGTGGTAAAAGATATTGTTTGCCACCTCTAATTATTGTTCTCTGTTGTCTATTTCTCAAAGACATGGGATGAGGAATGTTGGTGTTCCTCATTTGGAAGTTTGGAACATAGGTATGATCACGAGATCTATTATTCAGGCTGGGTGATGGAGAAGTGTTTCCTGGTGTGCGTGCATTGAAGTTTTGAGCAGTGTTTTGGTGTAACAACGGAAGTTGGAAGTTCTGATGGAGGTTGTTAAAAGTCCTTGTGGGAGGGGGGGGAGTATAGCGTGGAACGAGGAGTATGATAGGATGGAGCCTATGGGAAATGATAATTTAGGAATGTAACTCAGGTGGTGCGGGAGAATGGATTTCTGATGCTGGGGGCTGAGGTGGGGTTGGAGAATCGTCAAAAGATAGCTTTGGAGGTATTGTGGTGGGAAAGCCTTTGAAAGTAAGTCTTTTTGGAGGGGAAGGAGGGAAAAGAAAATTGGGATTAGGAGGTGGTAAATGAGCATGGGAGGAAGGTTGTGAATGAGCTTGAGAAGGAGGAGTTAAATGAGATGTTGATGGAAGGGGTGAATGAGAAGTAGGTAAATGAGATGGTTGTGGTGGAAGAGAAGAAATAGGTTGAGGAGGAAGAAGTGAATTAGAGGGTGGTGGTGATCTCGAATGAGATTTGCTCTTTCTGCAAGATCTTTAATATATTCATGAATAGGTTTTTGTGGTTCAGAACCTTAAGTAGTAAAAGGAGAGATATAATTGGGTAGATCCCATGGAAGACGTTGTTGTAAGAAACAACAGAAAATGAGGAGTGCAACCGATAGAAGAATTGTAAGTGGAGTTAATCGCAATCTGAGTAAAAGGTATTAGTTTGCCCCAATCAAGTAAAAGGTATTAGTTTGCCCAAATCGTTGTGATTGGAATTTACGTAATGCCTCAGATGGTTTGCAATCTTTAACATTTCTCTCTCCGCGAGGGAATTAGACTGGGCGTGCCAGACATTGATATTCACTGCTTTAGTACCCCACTGCTTGTAAATTTCATTTAAAAATTGAGATATCTCAGGTGCTCGATCCGCAAGAATGACTTCAGGGGTGCTATGCCTGCATATGACTCTTTCCAGCCAACGCACTGTGCATTCTATATATGACTGTATGCTGAATTAGAGTGAACTAAGCATCCATCATATCTCTGTGAGGCTGTCTTCAGCCACTAGATATATTTAGCCTTTGCGTTCTCCGCTGACAGATGAGGCACATCTAGAGTCTAATATCTTGCACAGGGCTTCGAACGGCGAGAGGGCGGGGGTAGCGTTTAAATTTCGTCAATTTTTCAGGTGGTGTTTCCCTTATGACTCTCTGACATGAGGTGCCAGTGTGCAATGTCTTCACCAGTCGTAATATAGTTTCGGGGAATATATATTTTCTGTGATATAATCTATCATACTGTCTCTCAGCTGCCACAGTGTCCCAATGGTGAGAGGAGTCCATGAATTAAATTCAATGATTGGAATGTATCATGACCATCAGGAACTTGTATCAGAAGCTACCATTTTTGCTGTGGCATGAATGGAATTATATCATCTTCAAATTGCGCGTCAAAGTCTCAGCAGAAGTATCCTGGTTAATTGACTTAAGAGGTTTGTTATGTGATAGCAAAGACTTGGCGAAATGATAAAGATCTGTTAATCTGTTGCACGCCTTTTGTTCTTTGACAAAATTTTCCTTTGTAAGATGGAAGCGTGTGGTTGGTAAAACTGTATTTTGAGCGAAAGTATGAGTTAAAGGAGGTGAGTTTTCTACTAAGATAATCAGGAATTATATTCAGTTTACCTTGTTTATATATAATGGTGGGATTGAAGTGTGAGATAAACAAGTTCCATCTCTCCAGACGGCCAGATAGCTGCCTATGCCTGATGAGATGGATCAAAGGTCGATTGTCTGTAATTATTGTCACTTCATAACCAAAAATAGGGTTGCAAAATTTGCGTAATGCAAAAACTATTGCCAGAGCTTCCTGTTCAATAGTGGAATAATTTATTTTTGCTTTGGAAAGCAATCAGGAAATAAACGATAAGGGTTTTTCCTTATTATTTTCATCTAGTTGAAATAAAACGGCTCCCAGAGCCACATTTGAAGCGTCAGTGTTGATGAAGAAAGGTTTGTTGTAGTCTGTAAAACATAACTGTGGTTGTAACAAGAGCTTATCTTTAAGAATATCGAAAGCTTCTTGTTGTTCAGGATCCCAAAGGAATGGAGTATTTTTTGTATCAGCTTTGTAATCGGCTTAATGGTTTGTGAGTAATTTGCCAACAGATGTAAGAAATAATTTAGGAAACCGAGAAGAGACCTTGTTTCTGAGACGTTTGTAGGGGGCTTAAAAGCTGTAAGAGTTTTGAGTTTTATAGGGTCAGGAGAGATTCTCTTATTGGAGATTTTGAAGCCTAGAAAGAGTAAACTGGTCCTGTAAAATTTGCCTTTAGAAAGCTTCATTTTTAACTTGTTTTTCCGAAAGGAATCGAAAACTTTCTTTTTGTTTTCCAGATGATTTTGCAAAGAAGTTAAAATAATAAGAACGTTGTCGAGGAAAACTCTGCAGGCATCGCCTAACAGGTGATGTAACGCTAGTTCCATTAATTTTGCGAACGCAGAAGGGGCATTTGCTAATCCGAAATTTAAACGAGTTGGACAATATTGTCCTCTTGTTCTAAAAGCGAGCAGTGGTTGGGTGTCTTCTTTGATCTCGATCCCGTTAAAACCACTTTTTAAATCCAAAGCTGTAAAGATGCAACTGTTCCCTAAAGAACTTAGAATGTCTGAAATACACGGCAAAGGAAAGCAATTCAGAACTGTATGAGAATTGAGATGATGGTAGTCGACAACAACCCTTGGTTTTTCGGAGTTTCTCTTTGGTATTACCAGAAGAGGAGCGAGTGCTGGCTTGAAACGGGTTTGATATAACCTTTGTTTTGAGAATCTTCCACCCACTCCTCAATTTGTTTGAGATATTTGTTGGGCAATCTGTACTGCGGCCGGTATAAAACTTTTGGCGCGTCTTCTTTAAGAGTTATTTTAAAGTTTGTTAGTGGACAGATTGGGACCTCGATGTCTTCTAAAGCTATTATATCTTTGTATTCCATTAGAACAGGAGGCTGCAATTAATGAGGCAAACCGTGTTGAAAAAGAACAAGCCAAAATGCCAAGCCCAAGGACCATTTTTGCAATCCTTGTAAATTTTAGTTAGGAAAATGCTAAAAAAAAAAAAAAAAATAAATTAATAAAATAAATATTTGGCTATTTTTTTAGGCCAAGCATCTCGGGAACGAGCATGCAACAACGTGAGTAGTGATCCTATTATATATATATATATCATTATATATATAATATATATAATATATTTATATATATAATATATATATATATACTATATAAAGTATATATATTATATTATATAATATTATATATATTAATTTGTAAAGCGTATTACACTGGCAATGAGGGGGGCTCGCATAGCCGACGGGGAAAACACAAGTGGGGCGACAGTTTTCCATTTACCCCGGCATAGGGAGTGGGCGGAGGAACCTCCGCGACACCCCAAATACCATAAGGAGCCGGTGGGTTCCGGAGATCTCCCCGGAAGGGGTGGGAATTAGTCCTACCCCGTATCCTTCCCCCGGAAGGCCGAGAGACCCCCGACTGCCAGCGGTGCGGTATCCCTTGCGGGATATTCTTTTAAGTTTATAAAAGAAAAAAAAAATGCAAAATTTAATAGAAATGTCTATTACAATAATAGCGAGAAACCAATAAAAGTCTCTAAATAGCTCTCTTCTAATCATATTACTATTAATATTAATTTCAATTAATATTTTTTATTCTTATTTTTTTTACATTTCTATCTAAAATTTTACCAGGAATTCCAAAAGTATTATATTTATTCTTTCAGCATGTAGCTACTTGTAGTGTTTTTGAGATATATTTTTTCTTTTCTTTTTTTTTCTTTTTTTACATTTTTATCCGCCCTAAAATTGGAACAGCATTTCAGTCATATACCCTCCAAGTTTTGTGAGATAGGATTGATGGATAGTTCGCTCTTAAACCAATTTATCACCTATATACTATGGCGTCCTCAGTGGGGGCGGCAGGGGGCACTGCCCCCCCCCTTAGATAGTGTTTACTCTTATAGAGTCTACCTGCGAATTTTTTTTATCCAACGTCCCGTTCCGGGTTGCCGTTAAGTACGTTTACGATATATACTTTATATATATTATTATATCTATATTATAGTATATATATATATATATATACTATAAATATATTAATATATATATATATATCATTATATATATATATAATATATATATATACAATATATATATATTATACAAGATCCAAAATTACAATGAAGGTGTTGAGAACTTGGACGAGTGTGTTATTTCAGATATACGATTCAATTTTCATTCACTTACTGTTTCTATCTTTTGCCGATATGAGGTCTTCTCACTCATTTTATATGCTCTTTTAATTCTAGATAAGAACTGTGTTTTTATTCTATCTATGTTTTTTTTAATATTTGATATTTTTATATAAATTCTAAGATTTTGTGTTCAGTCAGATTCTCAATTCTTTATTAAGTTTAAGGTTCTGAGTAGCATTGAAAATTATCACTCCATGACCCCCCACTCTATAATTCAACACCGCCTCAGTGTAAGTTATAGTTCAATTTCATCTGAACTGGCTATTAGGAGATTCCTTGGTATGTACGTTCTACTTTAAATATTATAAAATTTTTGTATTACTTCTTTAAGTTTAGGTTTTATTGCCACTACAGCTTTGTGTACAATTAGAGGGAGGTGAACAGACTGCTCTCATTTTAAAAAAATATTTTTAATTACACCAAAAATTTATAAAAATCTCCCATCCTTTTCTATACTGATCAATTTGTCTGCTAACATACATGTGATTGCTTAGTAAAATTGTTAAAACTTCGTAGAAGTAAGGGATGTTGACACCTATTCCGAAAAAGGTAAGCCGCTCTCATCCTACCAACTATCGTCCTATACCTCTCAATTGTATTCTACTAAATTCTTTGAAACTCTTCTAACTTCATTCCTGGCATCATCTGAGTCTCATTCCCTTCTTTTAGATCATCAGTATGGCTTTCGACGCTGGAGGTCAACTTGGTAACATACTATCCTATGTTACTGATTTATGGTCTTCTGCCCCTTAGGGACTTTATGGGGAGTCTTGGGTGGTGGCGCTCGCATAATCAAAGCCTTACGACTATGTGCATTGCGTCTGTTACTCTCTATACGCCTCTCTTCCTATGGGACTTCCTCCTTCTCTTTTTCTTCCTCTGTCAAGTTTTCTAAATCTGATCGATCCATTATCAGCACTCGTTGGCATGGAGCGACTTCTTCTCCTTTTTCCTGTTAATTGTGGTTGTTCCTCAAGGTTTCTGTTTTTATCTCAGCTGTACTTCTAAACTCTGTTTTACTCTTATGCGACGATTCAACTCATTCCATTCTTCCACTCATATCAAATCTGCTTCATCTTTTGCATTCTAGAGTTGCCTCTCGTCTTCAACTTTCTATTCTATCTATTCTTGCCGACCTGGGTGGGATTTCCCGGTGGCGCGCCCACAGCAAACCTGTGAAATTCAACTCTTGAAAAACTCAACTTCTTTACATATCTCCCTCTCAAAAACACCTGCCTAACCTTCCTATCTGGAGTCTGTTTAGGTTGCCGGGAATTTTTCTTCTGCCACAGCACTTTCATTATATAAGTTTCCTTATTCGCCCTTTGTTTGAAGTACTGTTCTCAATCTGGGGGGGCTCGGGCTCCACCCTTCTATTGGATAGGTTGAGTCTAAAGCTAAGAGACTAATTAACTGTCCCTTACTTTCTAACTCTCTTGGCCCTCTATCTCTGTGACTGACGTTGGCACATCTTACTCTTTTCTATAGGTACGTTACAACGTAAGATGCTTGGCGGTGTTGCGCTCGCATTCCACTCCATTGCGTCGCCCCGTAATACAAAGGTGCCATGCTCTCTCGCATGAATTTTGCGTAAGCATTGAAAAAATCCCAGACTCGTTCGTTTGTGGTGCCTCCTTCTTTCCAACCACTTCTGTTCTGTGGAACTCCTTGCCACTTTGTTTTCCTACTGTATTAATCTTCCTCATCTCTCCTTGAATAACCTCATGCGTTCTCTGCTCGTCACTAATCGTATCAGTTGTCGTGCTGTAGTGCGTGTTAGGCTGGGGTAGGGCCGTTTAGTATATATTGCGGTTTAGTCTTAAATTTACTTCTCTGCGCACACGCCTTCTGCAGAGAGGCCTCCTCAAGCACTCGCGTAAGATAAGGGTTATTAGGCTTAATCCTTGTGAGACAATAAAAAAAAAGAATAGAGTTCTAGATAATAGACAAACGAATACGATATAGATCGATATACTGCATGGTAACAGACGATAACTCATATGTGTAT
>JABUQX010094466.1:15000-27500 GCA_015478945.1 Trachelipus rathkii | reverse complement strand
ATATATATATATATATATTATATATAATATATATATAATATATATATATATATATATATATATTATATATAATTTATATATAGTATATATAGTATATATATATTATATAATATTATATATATATATCATATATAGTATATATTATATATAGGTTATTATATATATATTTATTATATATATATATATATATAGATATAAATGGTTCAGCCTCTTGAAGAGCCACATCCATATCTCAAAAACTACAACAGCTACCGAGAAAAGGAAGTACATTGCTGGAATGGCTGGTTAATTCATTACGTAAAAATGTAAAAAAAAAAAAATAAAAAAATTAAATAAAAAAAAATAAAAAAATCTATTCTCAAAAAATACAATAGCTAAAGCGAGAAAAGGAATACATTTTGAAATCCTGGTATGTTATGTAGGAAAAATGTAAAAAAAAAATAAAATAAAAATAAAAAGAAAGAAAGAAATTGATGATTAGATAATGAGAGAAGATAGAGAGTAGAATAATTAAGGATATGAAGAAAGTACTGAATTATGTAATAAGCACCCGACTAGTTTTATTAATACGTTGTACCTCCAGCCATAATTAAAATAATAAGAATAGTAAGTTTTAAGTTAAATTTATGTATTAGTTTGAGTATGATAAGATATGAATAGAAATATAGAGGAAATACTAGATAAAGAGGTAGATAGAATTATAACTGAGGGATGAGAACATATAAAGACCTCGAGAGAGAGAGTGATGTGTCTTCACAACACATAGAAATATTTAAATAAATAATAACCTACTGCGTAGACAGTATTAATGCGGCATAGGAAATTATACGTATACAACACATAGATGAGTGAGATGGCGTCTAAGCGAAAGACACGCCTTCTTTTCGAGTAATGTAGAAGCCTTGTCGCCTCGGGTAATCTCATCCAAAGACCGCACTCCCCACTGAAGGAATACAAATGGGAACACAGTACACCCGCTCTCTCTTGAGTGTTCCCCATTTATCCCGTGTGCACACGTAACAATCTAGACCTCTGGGTGGTAATTAAATCCAGCGATTTTATGGCCTTTAATAATAATTTTATAGGTGCTCTTAAGGTGAAATATAAATATAATAAATATAAATAAAAATTTTGGGAAAAACCTATTGTTGGGCTTAATTGAATTTTTCGTGCTGAGAATGTTCATCGCAGACCTTAGACCACCTAGTTAGATGCTTCCTATATATCTTATTCCTTATTTATCTTATTTGTACGGTATATAATACAAATTAATTTGATTGGTGGTATAGATATTATTAAGTAATAATATATTATATATATTGTGTGATATATATTATAACTCATTTTCCCCCGCCGGCTCGAGCTTCCCCCCCAAAAAAATAGCCAATTTTTTTTTTAATTTTTCTGTTTTTTTTTTTTTAATTTTTCCGTACTAAAATTTACCAAGGATTCCAAAAATGTATTCCTTTTCCTGTATCTATTGCTGTTTTTGAGAATAATGGTTTTTTCTTTATCATACATTCCCCGCCCCCAAATGTGAAAGGAATATTTTTTAATCCAATAGGATCTCTTATTAACAAATGAATAATCTAACCCGCTAAATTTTGCGACTACTAAAGTTATCTAATAGTGGTGAGTCTATAAATGCGAAATATATGGTTGTTAGTGTGGATGCGCCTTATAGTATGGACTTTCGATTTATTCGCAATTGTCGTGTTATCAAAAACTCTCTGATGATGTTTTAATATAATAATATATATATATATTATATATATTATATATATTATAATATTTATATATTATTTATATATATATATATATAATATTATATTATATATATTAAAGCCAGCACCCCCCTTGCGATTTTTACAAAATTTCGCCAGTGTATTATATATATTATATATATATATATATATATATATATATATATCATATTATATATATATATATTATATATATATATATATATATGATATATATATATAGAACTAAAGAAACAAAAGGAGTAAGCAAGACCCTGCAAAAAGTTTAGTTAACCCAAGAAAAAAGTTACACCCCCAATACATTGTAAAATTCTCCCCTTTCAATTAAAGTTCCCGAATGATGAACAAAGAGTGGTGAGGTGCAATTTGAGTTGGGGCTCGTCCGCCCACCTGTTAAACATTTTTTTAATTATTAAGATTTTTTGAATATTTATAAAATCTTCGATTATTCTAGACGTCTAAATTTGATGCTTGATTATATTTGATAAAATTCAGCCGTAATGCGAATGTCGGGATATGTAATGAATGGTGATAATGATAAAATGCGATGAATCGGATGATCTATTTTAATATGTTTATCTATAGAAATGCAATTATGCAGTTTATTTGATTTACTTAGAATGATGAATATATAGGTGGTGCAAGCGGTAATGCGTAATTGATAGGACTGCATAGATGCCAATAATTAAATCGGGTATGCTCAGAGCAGATGTTGTGTTTTTATGGAAAAGAATAGGCAATAGCATGTACGAGTAATATATAATGACATGTCATTATGTATATTAAGAAGAGAAATATAGTAAATTAGTGCTAAAGGCTGTACTGAGTGTTATTGTGAAATGCAAATGCTATATAGGATAAATTAAATTAAACTGTACCCCTATTGTTATAGAACATACAATGTAATTTGAGGCGGGCTTCACCTATAAGTGAGATGCTAAAGCAGTTCGATTGACTGCCTTAATCCTATGACACCCAACACTAAAATAAATATCACTGCACCGCACTGAGAAATATATATGGAATTTCTTTGCCTTATATTTTGCATTATCACTAAAAGGTAAACTTTCAACTATATTGGGATTATTTCAAAATACTTATTGTTTCCATTATATTGACATTCTATAACTTGCCTAGCTCCATTAAAACTTTTTATGACACTCATAGTTTTGAAATCTATATATATATCTCTATATAATTTTTTTTTAATAGATGGACAACGCGTAAAATGAAACACATCGCAGCATTCAACAAATAGTATAAATTAATTTCGCAACTTAACTCTTTATTTTCCATTCATATATTATCTAATATATATTATATCTCTCAACTCTCTCGTCTCAGTTACTTGTTACGTCGTTTGTCTGGTCTGTCTGTCTGTATACTGTTCGGTTCATGTCTGTCTGTCATATCATTAGTCTATATTGATTACTTGATTGCTGTCACTAGTCACTGTTCCTGTCTGATCTGTCTGTCTGTACCCGAATACTGATCTGTATAGCTGATCTGTGTTACTCTCTATAATCTACAATAAGGATACTTTCGTAACTTTAATTGCGTCTCTATCACTCCTCTCATCGTTCTTCTCATCTCCTCCTAACTTCTATGCCAATCAAATCATTCAACTCAGTACTAATTTGCCTCTTCGATTATAGATGCATCATAAAATTTGTGTATTTAGCACAAAGCCTTAAGTCTAGCAGGTCAGTCTGTTCATATATTGCTATCATCTCCTATGACTTACTCGAGTACTCAAAAAGTTATATACGTTGCTAAATCCGTTGTAACTCGATTTATAAGGTAACCTAATAATATTTTATGGACGTCTTTTTACAACATCACCATTGTTACTTATCAATATTATCCCATCTATTTTATATATCTAAATAATTAGATTAATATCAGGGATACCAAGAGGTAAAATCGTTAACTGTAATGAGATGTGATGTTTAGGACATTGTTACCCGTGCTGGCTTGAATGATAGGCCTTACCTTAATTTAGCCTATGTTGTAATCATACAGTTTTGAAGGTATCTATGTTCATAGTATTTATGATAAATAGGTTATAATCCTAGTAGAATTTTATACTTAATCACATCACTTTACCACTAATGAGTTTGCTAGTAAAACACTATGATTGATTTAATTAAATACCTATTTTACTACAAAATAGTGAATGTGAGTCTGTACACTCAATTGTAAACTCTCGCTCCTCCCATGACATCACAGAGGTCGGATGGTGACCTATTTGGAAAAGTGGTACGAGTTCTGTTGCTTCATTAAATGATATAACATATGCCCAACCGTTTTGTTTGTTAAAGCATTCTTCCACGATTGAGTTTTTCGTATGTAAAGAGAGTTTTCGGTGATGTTCATGCGCGTAGTACTCAGTCAGCAGGTGCTTAGATATTTCTCTCCTCCCTATATTTAGGTTATCCTTCAGTAAATGTACCGTGCGTTTTCTGTAAGAAAACCGTGCTTTTAACTTTACGCCCTCTTTGAGGATGCGTGACATGGAATTATTAGATATCTGCATTTAACTTAACACGATGTTTTACTTAATAAGAGGATTTAGCTTAATTCGTGCCTTTGCAGATTTGATAGTCTGCAGTGTTTGAAATGAACATGGTCTTAAATATCAATGACAATTTTTCACCTTACCTGAGATCCCGCATAGCTTTATGGGATAATACACAAACATACAGCTAATACCTAGTGGTTGAAGAGTCCATAAGAGGACAGACAACAAACTTATTTATAGCAAATAAATCAGGTGGTGTGATGAAGTTGTAAAAACCTAACCATAATGACCAAAAATATTTATAGCTCTAAAGCGTGAACGGTGACCAAAATAAAGTTTAGAATTCCAACCTTTGAACAAGGTCCTACCTAAATTTGGATATATCATGTGACAGAGGAAGATGAAGAGTAGAAAGAAGATCCAAAGTGGGAATGAAGAGAAAATAGATGACCTATTCATTTGTCTTTAGGAAACCAATACCTACCATTTGAGATAAGAATAAAACAATGAAGAGGTTTACAGATTTTTCTATTAAGGTAAGTAGAGCGAAAGTATGGGTTTGATTCTTTGTGCTAATCCAGGAAGCAACTTCCTTGACACCTTTCGACCTAGAATAGGTCAACATCAGTAAGGTACTTTCCTTTTAAGGTAAAGAATTACATCGTAGTTAGAATATAATGTTCCTAATCCTCAATATGACCTTTTACAAACAGTAACTCAAATAAGATCAGAGCTATGTTTGCCCAGGTTAAATCCACAGCGAGAGATTATAAAAGTATATTGTAATAAAATTAAGGATCCTTGATCTGAGGATTTCAAAAGATCAACTACCGTCCCTCATCATGCTCAATCGTTTTATTAAAAAAGAATCTTAAAATAAAATGCGCAAAACCATAAGTTACAGTTAGATGAGCTAAGTTTTATTACGTAATGTTATTGTTGAGTATGTCTTATCAAATTTCTTATCACTTACTAAAGCTGTTAAACTTGACAACAACAAAATCAATGAACAAAGTTATGGTCAAAGCTAACGAAAATTGTCATAAGTGAATTATATTTAGTTCGCTAAAGTATTCACTCACAAACATTTAGTACCACTCTTTTTTTTCAAAATAATATTTGTTATTATAACTATTTGCAAATATTAAATCGCAAATTATAATTAAAATGACTGATAAACAATATTATAATTTGAGAATAAAAACAATTATTCTACGCTATTTTAGATTATTTTATTCATTAATTAATAATTTATTATTATTATATTATATATTTAATTTTATTATATTATATTATTATAATATTTATTAATATTATATTATATTATTATTTATATTTATTTTACATTATTATTATATTCATTATTAGTTATTTTTATTTATTATTATATTTAATTTTATTAATTATTTATGTATTTTATTTTAATTTAATTATTTATTATTTATATTTTTATATTATTATTATTATTATTTTATTATTTATTATTTAACTAATTTAATCATTAGCTAGATTATATTACTAAAATATCATTATAATTAATTAAATTATTTATTAGTATTATTATTAATTAGTAGTTTTTATTAATATTTTTATTATTATATATTATTATTATAATATATTATTATTATATCTCTTGTTATTCAATTAATTTTATTCCATTATTATTATTTTCTTTAAAGCTTTGTATTATATAGCACTCAATATAATTTAAATATTAGTGTATTAAAATTAAATATGAAATAATAAATTAATAATTATATTTCACAAGTTCTTAGTAAAAAGTTTCCTTAAAAATATTATATATATATTAATATACTATATACAGTATATTAATATCATTCATATTATTTATTAAATTTTATATCTTTCATTAGTACTCATTAAGTATTAATATTTAATTCTCATTACTTATCTCAGTTATATCATAAGATTAGTATTATTTCTCCTATTATTTTAATAGTTATCTCATGTAATTACATTATACTACTTATTTAAAGAACAGGAGTGTGCTTTAATTCATTATCTTTTACTGTCTCGTAGAAAACAAATATAATACAGTGTCACAACTATTATGTAAGTATGATCATCTGACTCTTACCTAACTACTGAGACTTGACTTGTCTATTTGTTTTACATAATTTTCTATTTGTTTTAAATTATATATAATTACGTTATAGAACAATTAGAGTGATTGAGCAACATTCCTTTAAAATAGAACCAATATCGTTTCTTAGTTAGCTTCTAAAAATCTATTATGACTTCGTTCAACGTACTCTGTTGCTCGTTCAGTCGCGTTTTGTCCATAAGTTTGGCTGTACTAAATACTCGAGCATCATTAAAGTAGAAAAAGAGTATATCAAATATTAGTAGAAGCATGTAACTATGTGACTTAACGAATAATGAGTTATAATCACTATATAACAAAAAACCTATAAACTAATCTAAACATATATACCACAACTACAACCTATAAAATATAATATATATAATATATACTAATAAATTTGATATATATATAAATATATACCAATATATATATACTTAACTCCTTAAATCCTAAATACTAAGTGCAGAACCAATCCCTCACTCAGTAAGATAATTAACCATCTTAACCTTTAAATCTTACACTATGATACTCAGCTTAATTATTCATTATCTATTACTAGTTTGCTTGATCTAGCCGAAAACTTAGGAGGTTCGGTGTTATTTTACTGGACTTACCTTAGTGAGGTCGGTTGGATTATAAATCTCAAAAACTAGTTCACAGTGTTACATGATTTTCCCTACCAATAATTTTTGACTACAGTAAAAAGAGAATCCCGGAAGAAAGTACCCCGGCTATCCTGAGCCCGAATATAAATGAATATCATCCCAACGCTACCCTTTTATGATACCCCCTAACCAGGAAGTTATTTAATATATTGAAATATTATTTAAATTATTTGTAGGCTCTATCTCATCATTGTATTTATATTAATTATTATATTTATTTATTTATTTTTCATTTATTAATTATTTATATCTGTCGGATTATTCATTCATAAAATGATTTTAATTATTATATTTAATTATTGATCCTTCATTCTTATATTACTAAGTATAATTTAATATTTAATATTAATTAATTATTATTATATTATTATATTAATTATAATTATTAATTATTATTATTATTAATTTTAATTATTAATTTATAATATATTATATTCTAAATTAACTTGATTTATCCCTTTGTTTATTCATCGTTATCTGAAACTTTTTGATTATTAGATTATCTATTAATTATGTAATTATATATACTATATATTATATTTTAAATTAATTTCTATTAATTTTTCTCTCAATTATACTAATAAGATATATTATTATTATTATAATTCTGATTTAATATTTCATTCTATATATTTAATTTATATTGTTATTTAATTATTAATTTATATTTTGTTAATAAAATTAATAAATTTATTTATAATTTTGCTTATAATTAATTATTAATATATTAATAATATTAATAAATATCCAACTATCTATTTTCTTAAGCGCAGTATATTTTTTTTCATATACAAATTGGGAATCTATTTCATATTTGTATTTTCCTTTAATAGACTGTGTTGATTCCAGCCTAAGTTCAATATTTTAATGTGGCACGAAACTAGTCTCTCGACCTTAAATTATTATATATGTGATTTAATAATGTCATTATAATTTTAATAGTGGTTTTATATTTATTTACTCTCTTTATTCATCATCAATTTTTAGATTGGATTAGATGATTATTCAACATTTCGCATTTTCCATTTGTTAATTTAATTGATTAAAAACAGCAAAATAACTCAAAAATAAAATGTGGTTTGAGTTATTTATAAATATATTACTGTTTCATAATCTAACGGCATTTAGTATTTGCTTGTGTATGCTTCCCATGCGTTTGTACAAATAGTTAACTTCGTGTGAGCACGCAGTAGCAAGAGTGCAGGAGTCGCTTTCTAGTATAAATTATATATTCTATATTAATTTTATAATTATATTTATCATATTATACAGTAATAATGATTATTCTATCTTAGTTATACAGTACAAATGATTCGTCTTTCTTATTTATATTTAATCTTATTAAATTTTATACATATATATATTTATATATTATATTAATTAATTATTTATAATTATTTGTATAATTATATTATTCAATTATTATATTTATTATTATTATTTATTTTTATATTATTTATTATTATTAATTATTATAATTATGGTTATTAATATATTTAATTTATATAATATATTTATTTAATTTATTATATTATATTATTATTTAATTATATTATTTAATGTACATTATTATTATTAATTATTTATTATATTAATTATAATTAATTTTTAATTTATTATTATTATGTGTATGAAAGTCGTACATGATTCAAATTATGAAATTTCACTGAGGAACACATGTGGAACTAAATGCATATGAAAGATGATTAATAACTATAACACTATGGAATAATAAATTTTTAAGTAGATAAGATTACGCCTCATAAGTAGACTAAATTAGATATGATAGAATATGAATTAAGATATGATTAGATAATTAAGTAAATAGAAATAAACAATAGATAATATAATAGATAAATAATGTAAAAAAGAAATATAAGTGGAGAAATAATAATAATTATAAAATAATATAATAATAATAATTAATACATAAATAATCATAAATAAATCAATAACTATAATATAAAATACAATAGAACAAATAGAGAGTGAAAAAATGAGAGGGAGGCAGAAAGAGGAAGAGAAAAAGGAATCTATTCAACATCTAAATTTTCATACATAATAATAATAATAATATATAATAATTAATATAAGTACTAATAAATAATAATATAAAATATAATAATATAATAATAATAATATAAAAATAAATAACAATGGTAATATAATCCAAGAAGACCTGCCAATTCTTAGCTTCAAAATTATATCAAAAAGGCTTTAATGAATAATAATAATATAATAATAATATAATAATAATATATACATAATAATAATATATGATAATGTGACATAAATAATCCGATCGAGTTGGACTACCTTTATTACAAGAACCAAAATATTGATATGCAGAAATAAATCATTAATAGCCTCTTATTAAAGAACCTAATTCAACGACATTTTAGATGCCAGTTCTTGAATCACAAGCAACAACACTTAAATACTACATATATGCTGACGGGGCGCCAATTCAATTAAAAGGTAATTATGATATTTTACGTGGCGTGTGATGATCGTGTACTCATCATCACAGTTGAGTGTGTATGGTCTTTCTATTGTACTGATTATAGATCAGTTATCAAGACAGATACAGTATCTAAAAGTATTTATCTGAAATTCAAAACAATTCTTTTATCAAAGTATTCGAATACAAAATAATTATACTCCACCGCCGATCATAAACGCTAAGAATAAGAGCAAAGCGCATGGGATGTCACAGGTATAGACCGGAACATACAATAATTTACAAAATGTGTGCAGAGAATTTAACACTATGCACGAAAATGTGCTCAGAATTTGTTTAGTCGTAAACAATGTTAACTATGATGCAGCTACGCTGAAAGTATCAGATAAGAGATGTGTATTAAAGTTCGGCAATCTTGTATAGGCACATAGTTAACCAAAACAATACCACAATAAATTATCCACAAGTTATCAAAAGGGTTAAGAAAAAGTGAATTTTGTTTGCTGCTTTACAGGAGCGAAAAAATTTCGAAAAATTTGAATCTAAAAAAAATAATATATACGATTTATAAAATCGATAAATGAATAATATCGTAAAATCTTGAGTAGGTATTTGATACAAAAGTTAAAGATATCACACAGCGTGATTAACTGCACTCTCTCACCGATCATTCACTAATTTCGCAAGACACGCAATATATTCATGATATTACTTATGTATATATTGAGTATGAATATTTTATCGACTAATAAATTATTTAATTTAATTTATTCGTATTCTAATATTATTAATAATTCATTTAAATAATAATAATGATAATTAATTAATATTTATATAAATTAATATATATATTATATAATATTATATTAATCAATTTATTAAAGCCCTTTGAAACATATTATCTATATTTAAATTTAATAATTATATATTATACATACTTAATAATTATTAAATATATAATTATTATAATATCAATAGGTCAGTATTAGAGCCATATTATACACCTTGTTGATCATATTAATTACGTGATAATCATTAAGTATATATAATACTTACCTCACAGCTCATCAGAGTTTTGAATATATAAGTTAATCAATATTATATTATATTTTATTATTCATCAAATAAATTTTATATTAAAAATTTTACGGAATATTTTTATATTCGATTATTATTATACTTTTGGCGAAAATGTTGCATCACGTAAATTTCAATAATATAATAATATGTTAATTAATTAGATATCACTTCACAGAGGTATAGAGATCAGTAAAACGCAAGCTATTTAAAGTGATATCACATCAAACTAACTCATAATAGTATGATGATGTAGAGAAAAATCGCTGTAATAAATATGTGAATAAAGTACTGTGAGTGGGCCAACATATCATAGTATTATAGTGCTATATTTATTAAGAATCATAACAATAAAAAAATATTAGAATCATATATATCACATTGCCCTCACTCATATAACGAGTATCCAAATGAAATAAAATACATAAATATGAATCTCAAGTTTAAGTGTTTATGAGTCGTAATGATTAATTTGATTTTTATTAATCAATATCATCGTGCATTGAAATATATTGTTAGTTAAAATAAATTTGATAACAGAATGAGATTGTTATATATTCTCAATTACAAACTCAATAGTGAATACATTGATATATGTGATAATATCTAATTTACAGATTATATTTCATTAACGACGTATATAAAAATGTAAATCTTAATATAAATTTCAAATATAAATAATAAAAATATTAACTAAATTCTGTATTGTTATCTGTTATAGTGATGAATGCTTCATAACATATAGAATAGTATAAGCGAAAATCTATCATACTATACATTTTAATTATATTTATAAACTAAATATTAATGAAAATACTGGATTAAAAATATATAATTATATTTAATATAATATATATAGTTTATAATTACAATCATTTGTTTTAAGTTTGTAAATTTATAATTATATATATATATATTAATTTATATATATATATAAAATTATATTATAATATCTATATTATATATATATTATTTAATTATTAAATTAATCAATATAAATATTATATATATAACCTATTAATTATAATCAATTATTACATATAGTATATTTATAATATTATTTTATATGTTAAATATAATATAATATATATATTAATTAATATATATATATAATTAATTAATCTATTAATTTTATTATATAATATACTTTGTTGTATATTGAAAAATTCTAAAACTATAGATATCTAAAAGTACTATTTAATAAGATTATTTGAGTAACGAATAGTTAGTTAATCATATATGTATATAATGACGAAATATATTAGTCTTAATATTTATTAATTATATCTATAATATAAATATTCATAATTTGAGTATTACTGCATAATTTTTCTATTTATGATCCGAAATACCATAATATAGAGAAAATATTTGTCTATAGAAACTGTAATAAGTCTATTCCTATGTAGTAACCTTAATATTCTTATACAAAACAATTAACCTAACCTAACACTAACCTAACCTAATACTTATTATAATCTAAACTTAATCGGTCCTAAACCGAACTTATTTACTATAAACTCTAAATATTAAAATTAAATTCATAATTTATAAGGAGAATTTACGTTATACTCACGTTAATAGTTTAATTACAGTGCATAAACTTCTCAGTTGATGATTAGATCTGGAAGAATTCGTTCTTCAATAGCCTATTTATGAATGGTGGTGGTTATCTGATATCCTCTCTTTAAGTAGTAACAGTTTACTAAGTGTGTTGTACAATATACGTGAAAATTGCTGTGAGTCGCAACATTTACAATCTTGAATAAATATTTAAAAATACAAATGAATATATATAATGTCATATAGTTTGTCTGTTGAATAATAAAATAAGTATCGCTAGTATTATTATATATTACTGAATAGATATTAAAGGCTTAAAGTGTAGATCACTATTGTAATAAGC